>JAWMRC010000538.1:0-10286 GCA_035584755.1 Thripadectes ignobilis
TGGGCTGGGGGACAAGGTGGGCATCGGGCACAGGGTGGGCTCTGGGGGCTGGCAGGGCTTTTCCAACCTCAGGGATCCTGGGATTCTGTGATTCCAATTCCCCAAAAGAAAGGGCTGATGCTTTCCCAAGTAATTTGTGCTCCAGTTGGTCTAACAGATTTCCCCAGAGAAAAAATTGTCAGAGACTTCAAGAGGTGAAGCTTTTCCGTCTCCTTGCAAGTTAATGTGAACAAAGAAATGAGTTCCACCTCTTCAGCTGGGGTTTAAAGGAGGCTTTCTCATCCTGTCCAAGTGATTTGCCTCTGGCCTCATGCTCTTAAACACAAATAATATGTTAACAATTAATGTATCCCTTCTGCTTTGCTCCCATGATTCTCCCCAGTGAGACAAAATGTAGCTGATGGGACAGAGCTGGTGCAAAGGGTCTCTGGTCCTGCGGGTCCCTTCCAGCTCTGAATGTTCTGTGATTCTGTGTGACACATCTCAGGGACCACCAGACAACCATGCTTGAAAGAAATCCTGTAAGAAACTGGGGGGGTTCCTTTCAAAACTTTAGTCATAGTAGTGGATGCCAGAGCCTGACTCACTTTTTAAATTTAAATATACCTTAATGACTTTTAAATATACGCAATAATTTAAACTAATCACTGGAAGGTATTTACTCCTTTGAGGATTTTTTCCCCATTCAAAACCTGAAATAAAAGACTTTCTCAGTGGAGTCTGAACAAACAGAAACGTTTCACCTCATCCCATTACTGTGTTCAGTAATTAAACAACCAATTGCCTCAGATGTAGTGGAAGAAAAAAAAATCTAATTCTTTGTATTTCAACCACCAGCAATTTTTTGGCAGCATTTCTCCACAAAGAATTAAAATAAAGTTAAAAAACCCTCCCTGAATTGCCCACTTAGGAATTGCTCAGTGTGAGCTCAGCCTTCACAGCAGAGTAAATTCTGCAGGGATTAAAACTCAGTTTAACTATAAATCCAGTACAACAGCAGCAGAGAGCTTGGCCAGAGGTGCAAGTGAGGCTTTGCTTTACACAATAAATTTTGTGTTCTCCTGCTCTACTGAGGCTTTGCCAGAAAGAAATGAAGGAAGAAAATAAGGAAAGAAAGGAAGAAAAAAAAAAAAAAAGAGCAGAAGAAAAGCACAGGGGAAATTGTTCATATTTCACATATTTCATACTCAGCTCAGTAACACATATTAAAAAAAAATCAATATGTACATGGAGAATAATTAATTTATCCACCCCCTTCCTGCTGTTATCCCAGTTACACTGCACAGACTTCCATCAAGGCATAAATTATCTATTCCTGTGAAAATACGTTAAACATAAAAATCTGTTTCCTGTTCCTTTTATTTGAGTTCTAATCCAATTCCTCCTGGAATTGTTTGCACTGCTCTGTGCAAACAGTGAATAACAGTAATGGGGAGCTTGGAAAGGCAACAGTAAAACTGGGCACATCCTACATTTTGCATCCTCCCAATGGATGGAAAGAAAGAGCTGCCAAAAAGCCCACCAGGTGCTCTGGCAAAGGACAGAAGCCTGGCTCAGTGAGAACATTCAGGAGCTATTTCAATACAATTTGGGAACAAAGGAACCAAAAATGTCCAATGAAGGTATTTGCATGAAATGATTCACCCACCTCTTACACCACTTCAGTCTGGGAATGGCTCAACTGACTTCAACATAATATTTTCATAGTCAAAAATCAGCCAATTTTCATAGAAAATTTTATTTTCCCACTTATCTTCAAATCTTCCTCCCCTGTGCTGTGGCTTTTTGAAAGCCAATATCACAGTGTGGCAAAGCACAGAGAAATCTGGATTTCTTGCTATAAATTTCCCTCTCAGTGAAAGTCAGTGGCTCTCCTGTGGTTGGCTCTCTCAAGAAATGTGTTTTAGAATCACAGAGTCATCAAAGTTGGAAAATAGATCCAAGACCATCAAGTCCAACCTTTGACCAAATCCCACCATGCCCACAAAACCATAAGGAAAGTACCACAGCCAATGCATCAACATGTGGTAAAACACAGCTGATATAACTTTAAACTCAGCATAATTGCCATGTGACCTGGGGGATGTTAATATTCATATTTCTAGAATAGACTTGGCTTTTTTAATCCCTCAAAAACAAACGTTGTTCCATAAAGATGCTTCTTAGGGAGTTTTCATTATCCTGAACAATAAATTGCAGTTTGATGCAGCAAATGCTCAAATCCAATACAAAAACAGATTTTCATAAAGATCTGAGATGCTTCTTACCATGGGTTGGTTCTCCTGTGCAAGGTGCTGTCCTGTCCCCTGGGAGTGTGTCGTGCTCCCATGACCTGCAGGGAGAACCTTCTGGTGGTCTCCAGTCCAGCTGGTATTTCTCCTCCTGTAAGAACATCCATGGCTCCAGCCACACACACAATAATCTGGAAAACAGGGATACCCCGTGCCTGGGAAATGAAGGGTGGCTCGGGGAGTGGGACAGCTCCTGCAGCCTGGGAGTGGTGACAAATGGAGGAGAAACCAAGGCATGGGGGCAGCTGCTGGGACATCCCATGGCTCATATAAAGGAATCATTGGATGGGAAGGCACCTCAAAGCCCACCCAGTGCCACCCCTGCCATGGGCAGGGACACCTCCCACCAGCCCAGGGTGCTCCAAGCCCCGTCCAACCTGGTCTTGGACACTCCCAGGGATCCAGGGGCAGCCACAGCTTCTCTGCCCAACCCATGCCAGTGTTTTGGGGGGCAGGAGCAGCCCCTGGCTTTATTCCAGGCTTGGTTTGAGGACAGGTCGCAGCCCAGCCAGCCAGGCACCACACACAGTTGATACCCCAGGGCCAGGTTCTGCTGCAGCAGCAGGAGCAGAACACAAACTGAGGAGCATCAAGGCAGGAATTTGCCTGAGAGGCACTTAGACCTGAGCGTAGGTTGTGCTGGGCCGACTGCAGTGACAAGGAGGGTGGCTGAGAGATAAAGAGATCCATTACCAAAGTGAGAGGAGGGGAAGTGGGAAGGTACAAATCTATCATCTCTGTTTTGACTTTGTTTTAAAAAGCAGGGCCGGATGGGTTGTTGGAAGCAGACAATGGCACTGCAATTCCTTTAGCTCTATCTATAATGGCATCATGAATATGCATCTTTGGAGATTAAAGGACCCCCTTTCTCAGGCTCTGACATAAAATAAGCTCTGAATCTGATTATTTAAATTGTACTAAATTATCAATGCAATTATCACCCAGACAAAACAAGTAGATTGTTATTCTGTGCGATTCTTTTTGAAATGAATGGGGTGAAACAAAAGGAAAGAGAAAACCATCTTAACCTTCAAAAGTGAGCTCCCAACCCATCTCCTCCTTCAGTATTCATCCCCTTCTTGCAAGGTGAAGTCTGTTGTCCCCCAGCTCTCTGATTGTTATTTCTCTCATAAATATCTCTGTTTTTTTCTATGTTTATAAACTAAGGTAGTTCATTAAAGTGGCAGAGCAGTGTAGCATGGATGGATGATGCTGCTGGGATGGCTGGTCATGTTCCATCACTGCCACAGGCATTCATTTTTGACTTCTCTAACGTTTTGTGTGTTAGCAATTGGGACACTTGTCCATGGAAACAAGTGTCTCCAAGGAGACTTGTTAGGCCATGCTTGCACCTCCAGCATCCACACTGCTCGTGGGGAAGGCCAGATAACACCAACAGGGTGCTGAGCAACATATTCTCCCAGAGACACCAGATTTCAACCTGCCAACCCACAGCCCCTGTTCCTTCACCCCAAAATGAGCCCAAATAGAATCACAGAATGGTTATGGTTGGAAAAGACCTTTAAGATCATCAAGTCCAACCACCAACCAGCCCCACACCACGTTCAGCACCGACCACGTCCTCAAGTGACAAGTCCACACAGTTCTTGAACACCCCCAGGGATGGGGACTCCACCAGTGCCCTGGGCAGCTGTGCCAGGACTGGACAACCTTTTCCAGGAAGAATATTTTCCTAATATCCAATCTAAACCTCCCCTGGCCCAGCCTGAGGCCATCTCCTCTTGTTCCCTGGGAGCAGAGCCCAGTCCCCCCTGGCTGCAGCTCCTGAGGTTCCAGCACTCGGTGTCTGCTCTCCTCTCCCAGCAGTGGGAGCAGAGGCAGAGTGAGGCAGAGCCATGGCTCTGCCATGTGAATCCTGCTGTCTCCTGGAAGGTGACTTATCTCAATTTTTCCCTCCACCAGCAGGAATTATTCTTCTGCTATGTCAGGGACATCAAGAGCAGAGAGACATCCACCATTTTAATGTTTCTCTAGATCCTGATCTCAGCTAACTCTGTGTAAAGGAACTTTAAAGGGTGCTCTTCAAATGGTTATACACAAAGTGAGAGCTGAAACCTGTCAGGACACTGTCTGGGCTGCCAGTAACTGTGATGCAGGACACAGAGAGTGGCCACTGCTCATTTCCCACCTCACTTTAGGGGCTTGGCACACCCTCTGAAGGCTCAGAGTGAGTTATTTTAACTTGAGCTTTATGATGTGTGAGGCTGAAAATTCCTAATGTTAAACAAGTGTGTCATAAATCAGCACAGCTGCCCCGGGCACATGAAAAGCCCCAGGAATTGAGGGGGTCCTTGGGGCAGCTGGAGGGGAACAAGCACCACAGAAAGTTTTCCAGGCTCCCTCATCCCATTGAATTTCCGAAGCCATCTCTATTTCTACACTGGAGCCTCAGCCCAGAGATTCCCATGGAATCACAGAATCCTTCAGGCTGGAAAGGACCCCTCAGGTCAGTGGGTGCAGCCCTTGCTCCTGCTGGTGGCCAGGAACAGTGTCTGGAGCCTCCTCAGACCTGGGAACTGGTGGAATGAGTTAAACCTTCGTGAATTCTTCCCAAACTGTCCTCCCAGTGCCAGGGACTGGACACCTCCTGGATGGGAATTGCAGCCAGCCTGGCAGTGAGACTGGTGTCATTCCAGCCCAAAGGCCATCAGCCCAAATTCCCCTCAGCATTTACAGCTAATAAAATTTCCACTAACTTTTCTTCACATCAAAGAAATGATATCTGAGTTTGTTCTCATGATTTGCCTAAAACAAAAACAAAACAAACCAAACAAAACAAACAAATAAAAAAATCCCCACAAAGCCCCACAAAAAAAACAAAAACAAAAACAAAAGCAAGCTGCCATCAGCTGCAGCAGCTTTTTAAATGTATTTATTTAGTTTTGTGATATGGAAGACAATAAGCAGAAAGAAAGGAAGATAAAACCCTGCCAACATTAGCTGTGGCAACTTTATCAGCCAGTTCATTAGCAAATTCATTTCAGTGATTAAAGCCAATAATAGGCCTTCAATAGAAACTGAGAGATAACAGTAAAAACTAATTGTTGTCAGCACATCCCTGTACATGAGGCAGTTTGTAGACGAGGGGGTGATGCACCAGCTGGACTCACGGGTGGTGCTGGGACCTGCCCCTGCTGGGGCAGCTCGGGGGGATTTGGGGCAAATACTGGGCTGGGACAGGGGGGCTGAAAGGTACAGCTCAGGGTCAGGAAATAGTGGGTGTAACTGCCCAGAGGAGCTGGGGCTGCCCCTGGATCCCTGGGAGTGTCCAAGGCCAGGTTGGACGGGGCTTGGAGCACCCTGGGTTGGTGGGAAGTGTCCCTGCCCATGGCAGGGGTGGGATGAGGTGAGGTTTGGGGTCCCTTCCAACCCAAACCATTCCAGGATTCTGTGATTTTATGAATTTCTTGTACCTCGACAGTCTCACACCAAGCACAGAGGAGTTAGGATTGCTCTGGAATCTACACCTGGAGACAAAAGAGCTCCATCTCTTCATTTCTCATGTTGGTGCCTTTGAAAAAAAGGGACTTGGGTGTTTAATTTCTTGCACGTTGGATTATGTTATTTGTTATTTTATTTCAAATGAAGAAGAGAGTGGCTGAGAGCATTGTCCAAAAAATAAACCCCCTGAGTCTCTCCCTGTGACTGTGGGGACCAGAATGCCAGAATATTCTGAGCTGGAAGGACTCACAAGGATCATCGAATCCAGTTCTAAGTGACTGGCCCAATTGTTTCCCCCTTTGGTAGCTCAGATTGCTCTGCACCTTCCTGGCCCTTTCCCGTTTCTGTGGAGCAGGAATTTCGATGCCTGGCTCGCAGGGCTCAGGGAGTGTCCCTCCCTGCTGCTCTGCGCTGGGCTCTGCGGGGGCTTTGGAGCCCCCAGCCTGTTTGTCACCTCTTTAGTTCAGCTGCCCTTGGCTTCTAATTGACTGTTTCTGTCTCTTTTCATGCTTGTTTGGCTGTTGTTAAGTAACTCATTGTGAAAGCAAAGGATTAACAAATATCCTCGTTCCAAGCGTTCTTCAGTGATTTAAACAATGGTAAAACGGAAAACACTTCAGGTCATGAAGCTGAGCATTGTCATCTCCACTTAGAGTGTTTTAACGGGCTGTTAATGTATTGCTGCAATTACATCCACAGCATTACATACAATAAATTAAAAAAAATTCCCAGTGCATTGAGATACGTGGGGTTTTTTCCAAGTTTGCCTTGAATAGATGATACATTTACTGTCCTTTGCACTCCAAACTCCATTTTCAGAGTTTCCCAGTCGAAACCCTTCCTAGATGTTCTAGCTGGTTGTCAATACACCCTGAGCTGAGCAGTTGTACCACAGTGCCCGGGGACAGCACCCAGGGAAGGGCTGGAGCTGGGTCAGGGCAGGGTCAGGTGGGGTCTCAGGGAAAGGTCCTTCCCCCAGAGGGTGGTGGGCACTGCCCAGGCTCCCCAGGACAGTGGGCACAGCCCCAAGGCTGCCAGAGCTCCAGGAGCATTTGGACAACGGGACAGGGACAGGGTGGGATTGTTGGGATGTCTGGGCAGGGCCAGGGTGATCCTTGCGGATTCCAGCTCGGAATATTCAACGATTCCATGATTGTCTGCAGGTACAATTCTTTGTGTTTAACAGAGAGGAGAAACTGAGACCACCATCAGTTAAATTGGTTGGCAGCAGCTGTAGCCAAAATGAGTCAGGGTGGAAATGGCTGGCTGGGATATTCCCAAGGAAATCACCTCGGGCCAATACCAGCTCAGTGCCTGGAAAATCAGCTGGACAGACAGACACACTCCTGGATTTCCCAGCCTCTGTGCAAATATGCCATGAAGGGCACAATGATGGCATTAAATCAGGTAGCAGTGCCCCCATTTCCCACACCTGATGTCTGGGGCACTGCCAGGGGTTCCAGAGGACTCCTGGCAACGAGTTCATCATCAACATGATTCCAAGTGTGCTCAGCTCCATCCTGGGAATGTCTTCAAACACATCTGAGGTCGAGTTCCTTCAGCAATTTCAGCTCTGACAGTCTTTGCCACTGAAGCATGCACTGTAAATAAGATGGGACAAAAACCCAGTCCCATTTCTCAAAATGATCATGTGGGGACTTTTCCCTGGCTGGGATTTGAAGGGCAATGAGCATATTTGCATTATCTCAGCTCCCCACACCGTTACATCCTGCAGCTCCAATATTTACAGTGTGCACTGTGCTGTGTGTTGTACAACTCCTGAACAGAACCAATGACCCAAAAAGCTGGAATATGTATGAACTGGAATAAAGGCAGGCTGGAATAGCGTGTGCTGTGTTATCACAGGCGGCAGAGTGAAAATCCAAGCAGTAACTCAATTCCCCTGAAGTGAATGTCAGGCTGTCCCTGACTCCCACCAAACTTCTCCCCAGCATGCTCTATTTTCTACCCACATCGTCCAGATATTTTCTGTGAGTCTGTGTTATATTTTTCCTGAAGTTTCCTCCTCTTTGAGATGAGGGTGGAGGCAGCCACCACACTGCTTTTCCTCCCTCAGCCTCTCTTTGGGATGAGGGTTAGGGCTGGGAGCTGAGGTGTTTCACTTGGGAACAGCAGTCTTTGTGTCATTTTACCAATATATGGGCTTTGTTTGCACAAAGTGATCATGGAATCATAAAATCCCGGGCTGGGACCTTAAAGCCCACCCAGACCCTCCCCATGCCATGGGCAGGGACACCTTCCACTAGCCTAAGTTGCTCCAAACCTTGTCCAATAAAAGAGGAAAGTTCCTAAAGCACAAAAAAAATATTTTGTTTTCTGTGGAAAGACCTAAAGTCTGTTTCTGGAGGGGGGAAAGCAGCACCCAGGGCTAGCTGGGATTTGTGGGATCCCTGGATGGGGTCCATGGAATGGAAAAATCATCAAAAGGAGCAGGGATGGGACATCAGTCCTGGAGACAACTCAGAGCAGGTGAGTCCAGAGAGAAAAAGAGTATTTTCTTGTCTTTATTTCTCATCAAAGGATTATTTCTTCCCCCTACGCATACAAGTTTTGTTGGAGGATAAAATACCTTACTGAATTAAAGCAAGAAAAAATGTATTTTTAATTTAGAAATTTTTATTTCCACTCTCTCTGCAAAAAAAAAAATAAAATCTATTCTTCAGCCCTTTCAATGTTTCCTCAGGTAATGCTGGTGCATAACAACACCCGTAACAGCTCCAATGCCTTTATGAGGAGATGTTTTTATATTGACAGATATTTCAGTTCACTGAGCAGAATATTACAGTCTGTAGAGCTTTGATAGAAAAGGTAATGATAAAGCTATAGAAGAAATATATTAAGTTTCTTACAAGTAAATGACAAAGCTGTAGAAAATTAACACTGCTGGCATGAGATTGCCACATTTCTAATTTTCCCTTCTGCTCACATTCATTTATCAGAAAACACAGTTTGGGGAAGTACTGCAGTGTCATTTGGACCTGAGAATGGTCATCCAAACAGCTCTAAGGGTTATGGTCTTTTTTTAAAATCTGAGAAATAGAAAATCACTTAAACGTAATTTATTGTCTCTTTTCTAGAGCTTCGATTTTCTGATCTATAAATATGTGTTATTTCTGTCTCTAATTCCCTTCAATACCCAATTCACTGCTTTGGAGATGAGCTCAAATCCCAGGGAGACAGATGTGAACAATTCCTTGATTTGTAGGGAAGATGGGAAGGAAAAGGAAGAGAAGGCATTGATAACACATCATCCCATGCTGAGTGTAGAGGGAAAGTGAGCCCCGCACGGGGCTGTTCCCTGGGGCTGGGGCTGAGTGTCCTGCTGTGCCCCAGCTGCCCTCCCCAGCCACACCTCCCCGGGCACACGGTGCTCCTGGAGTCTGTCTGATGGAAAACAGCAACCCTTTCCCTCTCAGAGATGTCTGAGAAGGGGAATCTTCTCAGCCCCACCAGAACAGTCATTATTGACAGTCCCAGTGAGGAACTGGAGAGGAGAAGGGGGTCAGGGCTGGAGCTCAGCCCCCTGCACCCCCCCAGGGTGACAGCACCAGCCAGCTGGGAGTGGGGGGGAAGAGAAAAGGTATTAATGCCTGAAAACTAGGACAGTGGGATGGTCAGGACAAGAGGGGCTTTAAGAGGACGTGTGGATGTGGCACCTGGGGACAGGGGTTAGTGATGAACATGGTGGTGATGCACTGACAGCTGGACTTGAGGAACTTCAAGGTCTTTTCCTTCCTTAATGACTCCATGACTCTATGGTGTGCTAAAAGGGGAACAACAAAAAATAGTGATACCATCCACCCTACTAAGAGAAACCCCAGGAGATGGTTGTGTATAATGACCCAATATTTATATTTCTAAAAAGCCCATGGCTTTAACACCTAATAGAAAATATCAGCAGTTCTTGGAACTCTGAGAATTGGACTCAGTGCCACGATGGCTCGTGGCTGTTGGGCCCATTCCAGAGCCCGGGCTCTGCTGTTTACACAACACTGACTCGCAATCTGTGTGAGAGCAAGGCTTTCAGTGATATCCCTGTGGATTCCTGGCAGCTCCTGCCCAGCTGCTGAGCATCTGCTGCAGCCAGTGAGGCAGAGAGTAAAACCGAGACATTTCGGCTGGCTCTGCTTTGGATCCCGCCTTGTTGGGAACCTGGAGCAGCTAAACCCTGGGAATTCAGGAAAGGACTCAATTCTTTCTTGTTAGAAGTTGCACTCTGAATTTAGAACCTTCTAACTGTGGAGTGGTTGGACAGGTGTTGGCTCAGTATTGATGTGCTCTGGTTGCACCTCACCTGCTCCTCCTGGAACCCCCATCTCCTGGCCCTCACTCTCATGTTATCACAGGATCCCAGAGTATCTGGGGCTGGAAGGGACCCCTGGGGGTGCCCCAGCGCACCCCCTGCCCAGGCAGGGGCACCTGGAGCAGGTGACACCGGGGCACGTCCAGGGGGGGTGGAATGTCTCCAGAGAGGAGACTCCACGCCCTCCCGGGGCGGCTGGTCCAGGCTCT
>JAWMRC010000539.1:0-10285 GCA_035584755.1 Thripadectes ignobilis
ATCCCAGGCCATATCCCAGACCAGATCCCATCCCATATCCCATTCCAGATCCCAGCCCAGATCCCATCCCAGATGCCAGCCCAGATCCCATCCCATATCCCAGCACAGATGCCAGCCCAGATCCCATCCCATATCCCAGCACAGATGCCAGCCCAGATCCCAGCCCATATCCCAGCACAGATCCCCGCCCGGATCCCAGCCCATATCCCAGCCCAGATCCCATCCCAGATCCCAGCCCGGATCCAATCCCATATCCCAGCCCAGATCCAGCCCAGATGCCAGCCCAGATGCCAGCCCAGATCCAGCCCAGATGCCAGCCTGCTGGTCCTGAGCTGTGTCTCCCAGAACACAGAGATCCACCTCAGGGCTCAAAAGACCTGTCTTCTGTTTCTGGCTTGACTCCCTGATGGCTCTATGAATTTAGGGAATGCTCCACACTTCCTCCTGCCTCACTTTCCCCATAAACTGGGAATGTTGGTCCTCTCCATCATTAAGCACTTGGGAAAAAATTAAGATATTAAAAGCAAGAGAGGGTTTTTCTGGAAAGAAAGTCAATACTCCCTTAAAAAATGGCTTTGGGATAAGAGACATGCTGGTCCTGCATGATTATCAGGGATTCTTTTAGTGATTTTGGTTTCATGCTTCCCTGAATTCCTGGACTTGGAGTGCTGCAGCTGCTCCTGGAAAACAGCTCCAACCTTCTCTGGGAGCCAGGGCTGGGCTTTGCAGAGCCAGGCAGGACACACATGAGGCAAGATGCTTCCAGCAGTGATCCCTCCAGGATCCCAGAGCAGAGATCCCTAAGGAATCCTCACTCTACAAGTGTTTGCACAAACTTGGTGCCAGGCCTGTCATGGATTTTAATTGCTAACGTGAATGTGGACTGTGGATCAGTGGAGAGCTGGGAACACACTGGAGATCTCCAGCTGGACAGGACAAATGGAGCACCAACAAAAGCTTGGCATTAGTTGCTCCACCAAGGTCTGGAGGTGTCAGCAGAGTGGTGCAGGTTGGGCTGAGCAGAAACAAAGGGATCAAAGACCTACAGCCAAGCCTAAAACATTGACTTTTAGTGCTATTATAATTCAACTTTTAATGAATAAGAGGGAGGAAAACAAGTGTAAGTGAAAAGGCTACTGAGAAGCAGGACTGGGAAAGCTTCCTGGAGGTGTTTTAATATATGGTGGTGCTGAGTGAAGAGACTGGGAGAGAACTGACAGATCGATATGAGAGCACAGTAAATCTGCATGTGCAGACATCTGGAGGGCTCTGGCACTCTTTGAAGGTATTTAAAGCCTGGGAGGGCCCTGGCATGCTGTGAAGGGCCAAGGGGCTGATCCTTATATTGTCACTGTGCCCCCTGTGACACCAAACTCTGAGAGCATTTAAATAACCACCCAGTGCTGGGTGAAATGAGTCTTCTACAGGATTTAACTATGACTGACCCCAAGAGGGGATTCTGCCCCCTCAGGTGAGACCCCACCTACAGAGCTGCTCCAGCCCTGGGGCCCCAACACAAGAAAGATGTGGAACTGCTGGAGCAAGTCCAGAGGAGGCCATGGAGATGCTCCAAGGGCTGGAGCAACTCTGCCCTACAGACAGGCTGGGAGAGCTGGGAGGGTTCACCTGGATAGAAAGCTCTGCAGAGACCTGGGAGTCCCTTCCAGTGCCTAAAGGGGCTCCAAGAGAGCTGGAGAGGGACTTAGAACAAGGGCCTGGAGTGACATAAAAAGGGGGAATGGCCTTAAGCTGAAGGAAGGGAGGTTTAGATTGGATAGTGGGAAGAGATTCAGCCCTGTAAAAGGACTCTTCACAAGGCGGAGTGGATTCCCAGTGCCAGAGGGCAGGGTTAGGTGGGATATTGGGAAGGAATTCCTTCCTGTGAGGGTGGGCAGGCCCTGGCACAGGGTGCCCAGAGAAGCTGGGGCTGCCCCATCCCTGGAAGTGTCCAAGGCCAGGTTGGAGCACCCTGGGCTAGTGGAAGGTGTCCCTGCCCATGGCAGGGGGTGGGACTGGATGGTCTTTAAGTTCCCTTCCAACCCAAAGCATTCCATGATTCCATGTCCCTTTTCTGGACCCTTGTAACCCTTCCTGCAGCGTGCCAGTGTCTCTTTGCACCTCTGATGACACAGGACCAGCCCAGCCCCAGCAGGGACTGTCCCAGGTAAGTTGTGTGTCCCACCTGGTCGTGCTGAACCCCACAGATGGTCCCACCACCCTTTTCTGCAGCTGAATGGGCAGCTGGAAAGCAAATGCCCCAGCACCTGCCTGTGTGCCATTAGCAGGGGCTGCTTTAGTGGCCAGGCTGGCAGGAGGTGGCATGGCACTAAATTGCACAAGACAGCCACTGATGGATTATGGCACCCAAAATTAACTAGAGGGATATTTATATTTCCCCTGCCCAAGCCTTGGAAGGAGGCCCTGGGAGTTTGGCAGCGCTCCCCCAGGGCTGCATTAGAGACCTGCTGAGGGCTGAGGCAGATGCTGCAAAAATGAGTGCTGGCTTGGTTTTCCAGGTAGTTACTCTCAGAGACAGGAATTCAGCCAGTTGCTTTGATCTTAAAGGTGACACCATAATTTTTCTGACTTTTTTGAGTGAAACTGAGCTCAGCCTTGGCCCCTTCTGCAGGCATTTTTACTGTGGGACAATTTTCTTTGGCTGAGTCATAGAATCATGGAATCACTGACTGGTTTGGGTTGGGAGGGAACTTAAAGCTCATCTTGTTCCACCCCCTGCCATGGGCAGGGACACCTTCCACTAGCCCAGGGTGCTCCAAGCCCTGTCCAACCTGGCCTTGGACACTTCCAGGGCTGGGGCAGCCACAGCTTCTCTGGGCACCCTGTGCCAGGGTTTGCCCACCTTCACAGGAAGGAATTCCTTCCCAATATCCCATCTAAACCTACTTTGTGTCACTCTGAGCCTGTCCTCTTCTAGTCCTGGGGCAGATCTTCACATGACAGGAAAAACTCTGTCAGAGTTCCTTGGTAGCCAAGTCTTCTCGAGAATTGATGTGGTGGCTCAGTAAGTCCATTGCAATTCCATGTGTGGAAGGAGCCCGAGCTCAGCTGGAACAGGGGCTCCTTTAGCAGCTCTGGGCCAGGCTCTGCCCCGGGGCATGGTGTGTTGGCAGGGCTGTGACCCCTCTGAGTCTGGCCCTTCTCCACCAGGCTGGAATGTGTGGCTGAACCAGCCCCTTGGATTCAGCCTGTTCTCTGCAAGAGTTGTAATATCTTTGGCTCCTGCTGCTTGAAACAAGAGCTCAGCAGGGCTTTTAATTTTAACAGGCAACTGGAAGCGAGACTGGGTTTAACCTGTGAATCTGCAGCTGTGTGAGAACCATGGCCCTGTGGGCCAGGGCCATGATGAGCACCAGAAACCACACTCAGGGCTGGTCCATGGCCTGGAGGACCTTTGTCCTATGGGCAGGTCACATCCCTGTCCATCTGTCCTGTGGGGCTGAACTTCCCTGCACAAATCCCTGTCCATCTGCCCCGTGGGGCTGGAATTCCCTGCACAAATCCCTGTCCATCTGCCCTGTGGGGCTGGAATTCCCTGGACAAAGTCCTGTCCATCTGCCCTGTGGGGCTGGAATTCTCTTGGACAAAGCTGGGCTTTCTCTCCCCACCTTGCTTTCTGGACTCTTTCCTGTTTGGCTGTATTGCTAATGCCACAGTAATTACTTAGGAAAATTCCTCAATCAAAATCACATTTGTGGAAGTAATGAGCAAATAGGTCAAGGAGAGCAACGTGTCTCACAGGCAGGAGCTGCTCCCCTGAGCCCTGGAGGACCACTTGGGGGTCCAGGGGGGCAAGGCTGTGCTCCAGGGCCTGTCTGCAGTGCAAAGCACCCAAAGGCTGCCCTTCGGGGTGCTGGGTGCTCTGGGGAGGCTCCAGAACACACCTCCCAGGGGGACTCTGCCCTGGCTCATCTTCCAGGATCTCATTGTTCCTGCAGAGGTGCCCTCAGTCTCTGCACAGATCTGAGCATGAGCCTCAGCACCCAGAGGTTTTGGAGGAAACCTCCTTGATAGAACCTGTCCTGGATTCCTGGCAGCGTGGGATCCATCAGGCACTTGGATAACCCAAAGCATTGCAAGCACAGGAAAGATTTTCCCCAAGATTTCCTATTTTAAACAACTAAATACAAAGATGCTGAGACCTCAAGGCCCAGCTAGGAGTTCAGTACCCCCAGCCAGGTCCCTGGCCAAGGCACATCTTGCTGGCCTCCCTCTTGCTGACATTGGGAAGCTTTTCACTCCATTATTATCTTCACACAGTTCAGTCTCTGCTGTCAGTGTGAGATTGGAGAGTTCAGAATAATTGCACAGCACACACAACCTTTTGGCACCTCTCTGCACATCTTTTCGAGCCCATTCAAGCCCACACTGAGCTGCACATGTCCCAAAGCTGCTCCTCCAGGACTCTCATCATTCATCCACTGCAAAACCCTACTGTTTGTTCTCATGCCTTGCTTTCTGTCACTTAATCTGTTATTAATTCTTGAGGAGACCTTTCCTCTCATCCCAGGCTGTTCTCAGCACTTTTGGTGAAAGACCTGGCTGACAATTTCCAGTGCAAAATGCCTGCAGTGCCGTGACAGCACCACCACTGTGCCCACATCAGCCAGTCCTTCCCAGGGCACTGGCACACACAGTGGGTGCCCTCCTGTCTCCAAAGCCATCCTGACTCTCCTCCTTCCTTTTCTTGCAGCCTCTCACGTTGCCCTTCTTCTGCCAGCTGAGCTGTCACCCCCCCAGCATCTCTGAAGGTGAGCATTGCCACCTTCCCCTCACCTGAGGGAGTGGTGGGACTGAGCTCAGGGGAAATCAGCAGCTCCCCTTTCAAATCCCTTCACTGAATATTGTCTAGTGCAGAATTGTTTCAACCATTTTATTGATTAGATTTTCTGTAAAACTTCCCTGCTTCTTCAGTTTTAGGGAGAGCAGCAGAAACAGCCCCGACACTGCCTGCCATGGCCATCAGCAGTGCAAAGACTGAGGTGTCAGGGCTTTGCCTTCCCTGAGTGCCCTCACGTTCTGAAAACACACAGTACCACAATTTCTAGCACCTCTGGCTAAAAATTTTCCTGCCTTTTATATCAAGACATGAGATTCCACAAGAAAAATAGAATGTTTTTCTCTTGCTAAAGCTCCTTTTGTCTAGAAAGGTTGTCTACATGAATCTCAGCAGAGGAGGTTCCTGAAGCACATTTTTCTGGGAGAGAGAGCTCCTTCAAACAGCTTTGTCCAAAAAACTGAGGCCAGTTCCAGACTGGAGCCTCTGCTACTCTGATAGCAGCAGGAATCTGGTTAGTTGAGTGTTATTTGGTTTTCTTTTTAATCTACTTCTTCAGCTATGATAAAGGAATTGATAAAATTTGCCAGCAGGAAACCAAGGGAAAAAGTCAAAAAAACTCCCCCAAACTTATCAAAGCCAGATATTGCATGGGACATGTTTGCTCCTGGAAGAGGAGAAAAACAGATTCAAGCCCAAAGTGAGGTTGGTTGTGGCCTTTAATGCATTGCTGGAACATGAACACTTCCCTGAGAGGAATGTCCAACATCCCTTCCCTCCTAAACCTTGTCCTGGGCAGGATCCACCTCCTCCAAAGCCAGGACAATGTCTGAGCATTGCCCAGTGTCTCCAGTCCTGTGTGGGTTTAAACAAACCCCTTTTAGTCCCTCTCAGCTCCCTGAGCTGAGCCAGCACCCGGTGCCAAAGATGTCAGTGCCAGTGTGAAAGCTCTGGGTCACCCTTTGGGCGCTCCTGCTGTCTCCAAAGCCAGTGGAGAGGCCAAAGGTGTGACTTGGCCAGTGCCACCGTGCTCCCTGCCACACAGCAGGGTGACACTAGAGGCCCCTGTCCACGCTGAGGGGGTGGCACTGGGGGTCCATGAAGGGTTAGTGCTGTGCCAGCCTCCACCACCTGGTTCCTTGCCCTGGATGCCCAGGGCACAAGAGGTTTAGCTAAGCCAAGTGCCCCAGCAAAGCCCAACTGCCTGGTTTATGAGGGGCAGCACAATTAGCCTCATAATGAATTCAGGGATGTAAATCAGGGCCGGGCTGGCTGGCAGCAGCCAGTGAAACATTCATGGTCTTACAGCTGCTCCAAGGTAAATATTTCATCAGCTCCAGCACGTCTCGCTCTGACAATTGTGTTCAACTGGTGTTCAGGGTGTCACCCGTGGCTGAACACGAGGCTGGGCCAGCACAACTAATGCTGCCCTGGGCTAACTGGGCAGGGAGGCAGTGATGCCCCATGAGCCTGGGCACACGTGGACGTGTGTGCCCAGAGTCACAGCAGGAAGGGGGGAACAGGAGCTCAAAGAGCTCCATTTGTGCTGCTGAGAAGGAACCACAGCTCCCCAAGCTGCCACTCGGAGCACCAAGGGCAGGAATGCAGCTCTTCCATGGGAGGTTGGACTTGGTGGTCTTGGAGGTCTTTTCCGACCTTGATGACTCACACTGAGCTCATGAGCACTCAAGAAGTCCCAGCTGGGAGGGCCAAAGGCCTCAAGATCGTTGGGTTCTCCTGCAGAGGAGGAAGCAGATCTGCTGTGAAGAACCCTTGATCTTCTGGCTCCTGGGAAAGCAGGAGAGTCCTGCTGGTTTTCTCAGCTGTCACCCCTCCAGCTCAGTCACACTGACCATTGGCACTGGTGCCCAGCCCTTGCCCTGCCTCAGGAATTTGCATTCCATGCTCTCCACTCATATTGACCTTGAGCCTGGTGTCACCCCATGAAATCCCAGCTGAGAATTCCGGGCATCCTGTACAAAACGGGGATTTTTTCAAGTGCATTTACCCAAGATATATTTAGAAAAGCAGAGACAGACCCACAATAACACGTGAGGAAGCAGCAGTGAAATGAAGGCACCGAGGAGGATGAAGAGGCATGGAGGAGAAGTTTGAATAGAAAAACACTCCCAGAAGTGTGCCAGGGCTGACAAGTCATGGGGCATAGTCAAGAGGGACTGAAAGAAATGGTTTGGCCAGGACTTTTGGCTCAAAGAAAGCAGAACTTGGCTGTGGATGCACAACTGGGCACTGCAGGGACACGGAGGAACCTGCAATGGGGAACCAAAAACCTGTGTGTTCTTCAGGACAGGCGGAAAGGAAGGAGCAAGGGGCACTGAGTGCCAGGGGGGAGGGGAAATTCAGCATGACAATGCAGGTAGAACAAGACGAAGCAAATAAAAGATGTTATCCCAGAGTTAAAAATCCAATAAATAAATAAGGAATTAAGTCTTCTCAAAATTCATGGATGAAATAGTAATGGAGAAGGTGTTAGAATGAGGTTACCACACGACCTGACAAACCTGGCCAGCTGGTGGGACACAGGTTTAATAGAAATCCTTGGAATGTTCTCAGCCATCCACCACTGAGAACGTGTGACACTGGGGGACAGTTTGACTTCCACTCCCTAAGCAAAGAACTAATCCTCCTCCTGGGAGAAAAGCCTGGTTATTTCTGAGAGCACCAGAATTCCTGCTGAATTCCTCCAGCAGGCAGGGGCTCACCAGAGCTGACCCTGCCAGGGCTGGGGAAGGCAGAACTCCTAAAGAGGTGGCAGCCAAGCCTGAGGTGTAACTTGACTTCAGAGGGCAAAAAGAAAGTTGGGAGACAGACTGGGACACCAACGGACCGATGGTCAGAATTGGAGTGTTGGGAAACCTGGAATTTCCTCAGATCTCAAGGCTAAAGTAAGCAAGCCAAACCAAACCAAGGTCTTGGCTGTGCCAAGGATCCCGAGATACTCTCCAAAATCAAAGTGTGCCCCTGTTTTAGACTTGTGGCTCTTTTCCTCATAAAAACATCACCCAGGATTCCTGGAGAAGCAACTGTTCCTTGGTTGGGGAGCTGCATTTCCATCTGCAGAGGGCTTTTGGGGGGAAGCTTGGCTGCTGCCCTTGCTGTCCCTCCTCACGGGAGCAGTGGGGGGTTTCTCTGCCCAGACCAGCCCCCCCAGCCTTGCCAGGGGCTGCAGGACTCCGCCTGGGGGCTTCTGCCTGCCCTCTCCAGCCAGGGGCAGGTGGCACTGCTTGGCTTTTCTGTCAGTCCAGTCCTTCCTGCCCTGCTCAGGTGGGAATGATCCAGGGCCAGCACTGCCAACCCCCCTGGGCAATGCCCCAGGGCCCAAGGGCTCTGTGCCCAGGATGGGCTGCTGGTGCTACCTCTTCCATGTCATCTCCTCCACGTGACCTCAGAGATGCTGAGTGACAGTCACAGTGCTACACAATCGTTCTTGTGCAACCAGAAGGTACCACAGCCACTCATGAGAACTTGTCCAAGCCCTCAGTACAGCTCTGCCTCCCACCCACCATGGCAAAAGTGAGCACTGCTCAGGTCCCACATGGATCAGATCCCACACTGCTCAGATCCCACACTGCTCAGATCCCACATTGCTCAGATCCCACATGGATCAGAACCCACATGGATCAGATCCCACACTGATCAGATCCCACATTGCTCAGATCCCACACTGATCAGATCCCACACGGATCAGATCCCACACTGCTCAGATCCCACACTGCTCAGATCCCACATGGATCAGAACCCACATGGATCAGATCCCACACTGCTCAGAACCCACACGGATCAGATCCCACACTGCTCAGATCCCACACTGATCAGATCCCACACTGCTCAGATCCCACACTGCCCAGAACCCACATGGATCAGATCCCACACTGCTCATATCCCACACTGATCAGATCCCACACTGCTCAGAACCCACATGGATCAGATCCCACACTGCTCAGAACCCACATTGATCAGATCCCACACTGCTCAGATCCCACACTGCTCAGAACCCACATTGATCAGATCCCACATGGATCAGAACCCACACTGCCCAGAACCCACATGGATCAGATCCCACACTGCTCAGAACCCACATGGATCAGATCCCACACTGCCCAGAACCCACACTGCTCAGAACCCACACTGCTCAGATCCCACATGGATCAGATCCCACACTGATCAGATCCCATATGGATCAGATCCCACATTGCTCAGTTCCCACACTGATCCACCTGAGTCCTTCGATGGATAAGCCCACTCAGAATCATGTCATGCAGTGGAGGTCAGAGGAGTCATTACCCCACCTCTCTTTGCCAGAGCAGAGGGACTGAGGACAAAAAGCAAAGGACAGCAATACAGAAGTTACAGGAAAGCTCCTCTCCCACCTCAGCTCCTCCAGCAACACCTGAAGACCCCTGGGGTCATTCCTGTTCCTCTTGGATGCTCCCCAGAGATGAGCCCCGCACACAGCAGGGAGTCTCTGAGGAGAGAGCACCCTGCTGACTCTGCAGTTGTGGGGGTCAGCCAGTGGCAGCCGTGGAAGTGATGGGATGAGGGCAGGCAAAAACCTGGACACAGGATGAGCACCCCTGAGATCCACAACCGACTCCAGAGATGGAGGTAGTTGGAGCTACCTGACTGTAGCCTGCACATCGACAGCTCCTTGACATCAACAGCCCTTTGATATCAACTGCCCAAGTTCCCTTCCCTGCTTTCTGATCAATAATGAAGCAGGATTTAATGGAAAACCTTGTTCTGTTGGGTTCTGCAGCCTGGATGCCATACTGACCAGCTGTGACCTCGAGCCTGCAGCCTTCTGCATCCACCTACAGCCTGGAAACATCTCCACACCTTCCTTCCATCCTGCAGCCATCACAAAGGCTGATTCCTTCCAGGCTTCCACAGGGACCATTCCTGTAAGGCACTGGTGGCTGAAAGGAAGGTGGGAGAAATTCTGAGCTCACGTTTGACTGTGTGACCAGTACAGGCATCTCGTACATGGGAACAACTGGTATTTGGGTCCCTCTGACAAGCAGGATGTGGATAACACAGAATGACAGAATATAGAACAGCAGAACTTCTCCCAGCCTTTGGAGGTCCCTGAGAAATGGCAGGAAAAGCCATGGATCCAGGGAGGAGGGATGTGAAATGAAAGGAAGCACCGGAGAGGAGGCAGGTCAAAGGAGGGGATTGTCCCACTCTGCTCTGCACTGGGGTGGACTCACCTCAAGTCCTGGGGGGATGTTTGGGTGCCATAATATAAAGAGGGTCCAAAGCTGTTAGAGAGTGACCAAAGAAGGGACATGGAGATGGGGAAGGGGCTGGAGGGGCCATAAGAGGAGCAGCTGAGGGCACTCAGTTTGTTCAGCTGGAGAAGAGGAGACTGAGGGCATCAGGGTCTGCAGCTCCTCAGGAGGGGCAGGCACTGATCTCTGCTCTGGGGGGACCAGGGACAGCACCCAGGGAATGGCTGGAGTTGGGGCA
>JAWMRC010000540.1:0-10281 GCA_035584755.1 Thripadectes ignobilis
CTGCTCATCCTGGGGCCTCCTCTGGACTCTCTCCAGCAGCTCCACATCCCTCCTGTGCTGGGATCCAGGGCTGGAGGGGAATCTCTGCCTCCAGCCACCCAACCAGGTCCTTCCTGACCAAGCCACGGCTGCCAAGGGGGAGAGAGAGAGGTGTAAAATCCCAAAGTGGGCTGTGATCCTGCAGCAACTGGGCTGTGATCCTGCAGGCTCCCTGGCAGGGGCAGCAACCAGCACATGGAGCAAAGCACCTGCCTGCCCAAAGCAGTCCTTAATTTGAGCAAAATGTGCCTTTTGCCATGGATAAGCAGCAGTGCCAGGGAAGAAGTGGTTGGCCCCTACCTGAGATCCCACCGGGATTCCCATTAGTGAGGAATGGGCTGTGCTCTGAAGGAGGCTCCTTATTCCTTTGAAAAGTGCTGTTGGCATTGATTGCTTGTTATCCCTGTTAGTTATGCAGACACCCAGCTTTGATGATAAAGGGAAACAATTCCCGGGTTACATCACTCTGGCAATAAAAGCGGCGGTGCTGCATGAAGGGCTCTTTGTGTTCTGACATCAACTTTGTCTATTCTCCTGTAAATATTAGTAAATCTTTAATTACCTCCCGCTCCCCAGATCACACAGTTTCTATTCCTCTGGAAAGGACCTGCTGTGGCATCTCCAGCCTCTCCTACGAGCTCCCTCTGCTGCCGCTCACCTTAAAAAGGGTTGGAAAAGAGAGCAGGAGCTTACAGGAGATGTGGGATGAGCTGGCTGGGGGGGTTGTGGGAGCTTTGAATGGCTTTGGAATGGCTGCTGCTTGAAATGCTGCTCCCAGCGTTGGGTTCAGACCCTGCTCCTGGAAGGGGAGGCTGATCCATGCCTGGGCTGAGCCTCTCCTCTCCTGCACAGCACCACAGGGCTGGGGTTTTGGGTCAGTCGGGATGCTGCTCCTGCAGCTCTGGCTGTTCCTCCCCTGGCTCAGGTGAACTCAGGTCACCGAGTTCAGCAGAGGGTGTGGTTGGCAGGGGGGGGAGCAAGAGAGACTTTGGAGAGGCTAAAAATAAATGTCTCCTGCGTGCGAAATCGCTGCCCCCAGGAAAGGGATGTGGCAGGCAGCAGGTTCTGTGTCATGGGTCGGTTCTCTGCCCAGCCTGACAATTCCTCTCCCTGAGCCTCCTCCTGCCACTGTTCCCTCCGGTACCTGCAGAGCAGAACCTGCTCGGGGCTCTGTGATTGCAGCGCCGAGCACAGAGGAGCCTAAATCTGTGCAATTCACTCATCCTGTTGTCCTCAAACACAACAATCATAAGATGCAGGAGTGTTTTCCGAGAGCCACAGTTCCCGTTTCTCCTCTTGGCTTGTCCTGCTCCTCAAAGGACAGTGAGACTGTTCTGGCTTGTACCCCCAGCCATCTCTTGTCCTGCAAAACTTGAGCTTTCCTGGCTCGGCTCTACCTGAGATTTACTTCCAGTGAGGCTCCTCCAGAGTTAGAACCGCCCCTGAAGAAAGAGAATTAAAAGAGTCAGAAAGAAGAAACAATTTGCTTTTAAAGCCCTTCTCTCCTCCCAGTGTCAAGCCCTGGCAAAATACCCCCCGGAATATCAATGGGTCTATCAGACAACCCTCTTTCGGTTGGAGTTTTCCAGTTCCCATGGAAATGCAGATTATATTGCTTCCTGCACTGGGGGGGATTATCAGTGTGCCACTTGTTGCCCTGGAAGGGTTTGTTTGCTCAGAGGGACAGCTTTGCAGCGGGAATTCAGGGGCTGGGGAAGGATCCCGTGGCACCAGCGATGTCAAACAAAGGACAGATGTTTGGCAGCAGAGCAGAAATAATCCCAGTTCCTGCTGGGAGGAGGGAAACCCAATTCACTGGGGCGGGTGGGGGTGGGCCAGCCTTCTGCAAGTTACCCTGGGTTTTGTTCTCATTCCCTTCCAAGCCTTTCGTGCCACATGGAATCAGTCATTTTCCTGCTGTGTTTCCAGAAGAGAAGTGGCAGCAGAGACAACAGCACCGAGCAGGAGCTCTGCAGCATCACAACTGTCCCCTCGAGGGAGCCAAGCTGCTCCTCAGGGAAAGGGGACTGGCTTTTGCTTGAAACCCCCCTGGTATTGATAAACTCCAGCTGATGAGACAGAGGGAGAGAGAAAACCCCTCCTTGGGTTCCTCTGGAGAGCACCCACCTCTGCCAGGGGTACCCTCCTTTAGGAGAGCACAGGGCAGACAGACACTGCAGTGGGATTAAACCCCAAAAGCACCATGGCCATGATTTGAAAGTGCTCTCTGTGTCTGCAGCCACTACTCCAGCCCTCTCTGTGTCTGCAGCCACTACTCCAGCCATGTCCCACCCCCTCTGCTCACCCAGAGTCCTTGGGCAGTGGTCCCTGCAGTGCCCACGTGGGCCAGGCACCTTTCTCATGGTGGGAGCAGGACATGAGCTCTGCTAGTGAAGGGTTCCTCTCCCTCCCCCTCTACAACCTGATCCTGGGGCTCTTCCCAATTCCAGGTGCCTACAACACCCCAGAGAAGTTGGGTGTGTGCCCTGCAAGCTGATAGCCAGTTATTCTTCCCTGCCAGAAACCCAATTCTCCCCGTGCTCTGCTGCCCACCCTGAGCACGGGCAGAAGTCCCTGCAGAGCCAGGGAAAGAGGAGACTTTTGGAGGAGGGGAAACTCGATGTTAATGAGAGGTTGAGAAGCACCAAAGGCTCCCCAAAGGCTGGGTTTCTGTGTGTTTACTCGCAGTTCTGGTGTGTGCCAGGCTGCCTAATTAGGGAGACAGGCCCAGGGAGGAAACCCTTCAGTTCACTGGAGTCCCCAAGGAAACACAAACATGGAGCAGGGAGGGATTGGTGGCCCCATGGCAACCATTTACCTGCAGGTGCCTCGCACAGAAGGGGAGAGACAGAGTTTAATTCTAATAAAATGGGCAAACAGCTGAGGCAAAGGGTGGGAATGGAAATGCTGGTGATAAAAATGCAGTTCTGGGCTCCACATTGCCAGCCCAGGGCCGTGGTCCTGCCCTAACAAAGAAAGTCCATTTTAGGGGGCTCTCCAGCCTGACAAGAGACCTCACTTCCAGTGATCCTCTGAGTTGGGCTCATCATTTGCTTTCTGTCTGATTTTGCCACATCAGGGCCTTAGATCTTCTCTTCTCATGGAGGAGAGAGGAGACTCAGCTGCTTTGATTTCCCACCTTCCTGTCTCTCTGAAGAGACAAAGTGGAGGAATTATTGGAGCCCCTGAGACTTGGTTCATCAGCCTGAGCCTAATGATGCATCAATTCCCTACATGACTCACTGGGGTGGGAAGGAAGAGGGCAGAGGGCACACCTTCCTCGGCTTCACTTGGGGAATGCTGCAGTTGAAAGCCAAATACAAAGAAAATCTAAAGGCTAAAAACTTTGTGAAAAGCTGGGTTTCTTCAGACAGAGCTCAGGAGCAAACTTAGAGGAGTTTGCCGAGTTTCTCAGAGCACCAGAAACTTCCCGGCCAATGTTGTGGCCTCTCTCTTCGGGCAGCAATTCCCACTGTGCATTCCCACTCCAAACGGAGTGAAACAGCATCACCTGCTGTAAATTGCTGTAACTCACCACAGCTCTCACAGTCCAGGATGTTTTCCTGCTGTCTGATCCAAACCTGCCCTCTGGCAGTGGGAGACCATTCCCCCTTGTCCTGTCCCTCCATCCCTTGTCCTATGTCCCTCTCCAGGTCTCCCTGGAGCCTTGTCTTCTCCAGGCTGAACATTCCAGCTCTTCCAGCCTGGCTCCTGCCCTCTGGCAGTGGGAGACCATTCCCCCTTGTCCTGTCCCTCCATCCCTTGTCCCATGTCCCTCTCCAGGTCTCCCTGGAGCCTTGTCTTCTCCAAGCTGGACATTCCAGCCTGGCTCCAGAGCTAAAGGGGTTCCAGCCCTGACCCACATGCCAGGTGATCAACCAGGAGAGCTTTAAATCAGTGTGTGATGCCTCGAACATCCCATGGAATACCCTGATTTAAAGGAAGAACTCATCCTCACCATCCTGAATTACCCATAATTCTCCACACAGGTGTCAGCACCAGCATCTCCACCTTCACTGCAGCTTGCCCATTTAGCAGTAGGTCATCCTACAGGGCCCTTAAAACCTTCTCAAATGACACCTCCAACTCGCAAAGGGTGAATAAAAGCCAGACAAGGGAAGGCAGAAGAAAGGGAGCTGTTAAATGCAGCGATGGAGGTGCTTTCAAGGCAGCCCAGTCCTCCCAAAGCACCTGGGCTGAACACAACAGGAAACCATCTGGCACATTCTGCTGCTCCTCCTCAAGCAGAAAGGAACTCAAACACATCCCAGCAAAAGGCAGTGGGAACAGCAAAGCCCATGAAAGAGTGGAATTAATGCAGGCAGGAGTGGGCAAGGCAGCCAACAATGGGCCCCTTTGTCCAGGAGGGCAGTGAGGGAGAGTCAATGGCACAGACACACAAACTGGGGCTTCTCGGATTTCACTGGGAATTGTCTTTTGCAGCCTTGGCATGCAAAGCCCCGGCTGGGTAAACTTTAAGTAGAATAGAAGATCCAGTATCGCTCTTTTGTGGCAGCTCCTACTTGGCTGGTTAAAAACCTCCGTGTGTTTTACAGACGGAGGGAGAACCCAAAGCTGCTTTTTGACAAGTATCAGCCGTAGGAATGGTGAGGGTTTCTGGACACTCAGTGGTCACAGAGCCAGTTGGGAGGTGAAATTCCCCTGAGAGAGAGAAATGTGGGTATTTGGGCACACGGTGGGATTTTTTGGGTGGCCAGTGCAGGGCATTGATGGTCCTTGTGGGTCCCTTCCAACTCAGGATATTCCATGGCTCTGTGATTTATTTGGCAAAGGTTTGCCCCTGTTTTCTTGCCCTTGCTGGCACCAAGAGGTGCCAGTTCACCCCTCAGAGCCTGTGACAACAGGACTGGGCAGTGCAGGAGACTCCCAATTATCTGTGGGATGATGTGACAATTCCTTCAATACACAACACCCTTCTCCCCCTGTCGTGCCATTCCACAATGTGTAGCCTCTGCTTCGTGCTGAATTCACACCATTCCTGTGTTCAACGTGTTCAGCACGAATACATTCAGTCCTAGAGCTCAGCATTCCTTCCCCCCTTCCTCATTTATCTGAGATATAAAGAGACAGATGTTGCAGCGTCATGGAATCACAGAGACATGGCATGGTTTGGGCTGGAAGGGACCTTGAGGATCATCACCTTCCCAGGGCAGGGACACCTTCTGCTACACCAGGCTGGGCTCTCCAAGACAAGCTCTGATGGAGGAAGATGTCCATATTCCCACATTGCCATTGAGTCTCTCTGGAAGCAAGGATGGATGGATTCCCACTCCCTGGGGATGTTCAGGTCCCCTCTGTGAGCTCCAGCAAAGACTCAATTAAATGAACTGAATGTGGGGTGGGGGGTTCACCAGAAGCAGAACAAAGCCCTGGCTCACTCCTGCATTTCCTGCTCAGGGGGATTTGTTTGTCACCACAAAACCTTCGTGAGCTTTTAAGAGGAAAAGGGACATTTAGAGAGGAGAAGGAGCTTGCCAAGAGAAATGCACGGAACGTCGGTGCCCTCTGTTGGCACCTGCAGGGCAGGTTTGCCTCTTCCAGTTCTCCGAGAGAAAAAAAAAAGGGAAAAACCATTGTTGTATTTGACCTGGAGGGGCTGGAGCGTGGCCAGGGAGGGGAAGGGAGCTGGGGAAGGGGCTGGAGCACCAGGAGGGGCTGAGGAGAGGGGGGGGCTCAGCCTGGAGAGGAGGAGGCTCAGGGGGGACCTTCTGGCTCTGCAACCCCCTGAAAGAAGGTGGGACTCACTTGGGATCTGGTTCTGTCCCCCAGGACGAGGGATGGGACAAGGGGAAACAGCCTCAGGCTGGGCCAGGGCAGGGACAGGGGGGACAGCAGGAGGAATTTCTCCATGGAAAGGGTGGTCAGGCATTGGAAGAGGCTGCCCGGGGAGGTTTGGAGTGCCCAGCCCTGGAGGTGTCCCAAAAACGTGGATGTGGCACTTCAGTGGTGAACTCTGCTGGATAATGATCTTGGAGGGGTTTCCAACCTTGATGGTTCTATATATCAGATTTTAACTCTTTACTTGGAACAGTAAATTTAAGGAAACATTGCTTTTCTAAATTCTTTGGATTCCTAAACTTTGCTTCACCTCTAAAACCTTTGGGATATTTTATTTTCTCTTTTGGGAAGAGATTTAAGCAAACAGAGAGGTTTTAGGCATTTCCTTGGATGCCAACATTTGGATCCCTACAGTCCAGACCCAGAGATCCACCTGCTGTTTAAACCAGAGCTTAAAAACTCCCACAAACTCTGAGCTTTGAGCTAAAAGCTCAGGAGCTGAGTCAAATATCACAGTAATGGCCCCACAAATGTTGTTCTTTCTGATGGAAACTCAAACCCGCTGCCTCTTCCAAGCTCTCCATTCTGAGCCAGGAGCTTTCGTTTCCTTTGATGCAAAGAGCGGCTCTTTCACCCAAATCCTCCAGTGATTCACTTTCTGGGGTTTTCCCTCTCAACTGGAGTTTTAAGAAGCCAGGAAACCAGTTGCTTTTCCCCTCAGAAGCCAGGTGGTCTGGTGAGCAGAAAGTGGAACTGCTCTTCAAGGTGAGCTCCGAGAAACCCAAAAGGCCACTCTGCAAATTTCCACCGAAGAGTCTGGCTCAGCTCCCGGGGTTTCAGTATTAAGTGGCATCCTGTTGGCTCCCCAACACCCACAGAAAGCCTTGCACACCTCAGCCAACCTTCCCCCAGGCACTCACAGCTCATCCCTCCCCTTGGGAGCTCCTTGGAGGGGTTTTTTTAGCCCAAAACGTTGCTGTTTCTGGGCCCGGAAACACTTGCCAGCCACAGTTTCCTGCTCGTTTTCTGGTGGAGGCAACAGTCAGGAAATGAGAAAGCTTTTGGTAGAAAGGGAAAGAAGTGCAAGTGAAGCAGCACAGAATTCCAAGACAAAAGAATTCCAAGACAAAAGGATTCATTGGGGGGAGGTCACTGAAACAACCAGAGGGGAGAGGGTTGGGAAAGCAGAACTAAGGGACCACCTAAAGAACAAACCCCTCCTTGGCAATGTATTAATTACACTCCAGAGGCACTTGGTTGATTTTTCAGGTTTATTTTACCTTTACAAAAGGTCACAATCAGAAATCTTGTTGAAGACATGAAAAAAAACCACAAAACCAAGAAGAGCTGAGAATACCCAGGGCCAACACAGAGCAAGATGTGTCTTTTCTACGCAGTGTTTCGATTTCTGAGTACAACAAACCCCCCAGGGAAATGCTCACAGGGCAGAGACAGCCTTTGGCACTTTAAAATCAAAGTGATCCTCTTTATCCAGTGTTTTCACCTTTCCTTGGCTCAGTCTCCAGTTCACCTCAGTTAAGAACCTGCCCATTTCCCACAGCACTGGAGGAAAAGTCGCTCTTTTAAAGAGAATTTCGCACAGAGAAAATTCATCCGTAACACGAGAGGATCAAAGAAGGCAAAAACACATTGGAAGCCTTAATTATGTCTCACAACATCCTTGTAGGGCTGAGAAATATCCCTGCTCCCATCCCACAGGAAGGGGATGTCAGTCACAATGAACACAGTCCCAGGGAAGATCCAAACCAGGGAGATGTGATGGTTTATGAATGCTGGAGAGTCAATAATTCCCCATAACCATAAAGGATAATCTACATTTTAATGAACAGATTGCCTCTCCCTCTCTGCCATAAATGAGGTATGGACTGGATTCCCTGGAGTCACCTCAATGGGAGGTGTCCCTGCCCAGGACAGGGGGTGGAATGAGATGATCTTTAAGGTCTCTTCCAACCCCAACCTTTTCCATGATTCTCTGAAGTCCACCGTGGTGATCCAGCCCCTCCGACCTGTCCCAGGTTTTGGGATTCTCCATCCAAGGGCTTTCACAGCATCCCTGGAGCTCCTACAGCCCTGCTGAACACAGCCTGGCATTCCAACTCGGAACAATCCCCTCTGGGTATTTAATGGGGTGATTAAGAGCAATGTCATTATTCCATTAGGGTTTAATTTGGGAGGCTTGTGCTGTTTACATGATCTCTAAGGAGGCAGCTGATGCAGCTGATGTCATGGCTGTGCTGGCAGGAATTGATACCCTTCATGGGAAGGCTGAAAAGTCATTTCTTGAAACTCAGAAGTCATTTTTGCCTCCAGCTCATTGGGTCAGAAGTGTCCACCCCAGGCAGGTTTCACCAGAAGGCACCCAGAGCTTTGAGTGCAGGATTGCAGTCACATAACACAAAAAGAATTATATATTAAAAAAAGGCTTAAGTAGCTGAAGCCACAGGGTAGGTCCTTATTTCAAATCAACCAACTCCAGCTGCCCACTGAAATTCAGGCAACCCAGTTCATGCCAGGCCTGTTGGAGCTCCAGGGAAGGGGAGGAGCACTAATCTGACATCCCAAAAATCCCCCAGGGCACGATTTCCCACCAGGGGAACATCTGATGATGGTCCAGCACTGATGGATCTGATGATCTGATGATCCACCACTGGGGCTCTGCTGGTACAGACAAAGGACCAGCTCTGGGGCTTTATCTTCTGGGGCAGGGATAAAAAACCCCATCAGTGTTGGGCTTTTCCCTGTTTTCCACTGGCTTTTCCTACTCTTTAAATTCATTAAGGTTTCTCTGGACAGGCTGACCCTCAGCTGGGCCCTTCAGGAGTGTCCCTTTTGTAGCCCACTATTCCAGGTACAGGCATTGCTGAGGGGGATAGACATGACTCCCTTCTTTGGTCCTGGTTTCCCTGCAAATCCTGTGGCCTCCTGAGGGAATCTCTGTGCCCTGAGAATGGGCCAGGCCAGCACCTTGTGCTGGAAGGGGAGAGGAGAGGGTGGAAAGGGTTCCGAGAGGGCACTTTGGCAGGAGTGAAAAGCACTGGCAGCTCAGGGAGGAGGAAGGGCTGCTCTTCCTCATCCTCACGCCCTGTCCCTTTGGTACAGGCAGCAGGACTCATCCTGGAGACAGGGATAGCCTGGGGAAGCTGTGGCAGTGCCCTCAGGAGTGAAGGCCAGCCTGAATCAGCAGGGTTTTTGGTGCAAAATGCCAGGTTTGTGGAGAACAAACAAAGCCAAAGTCGCCCCAAGCGCCCTCGTCTTTGCTATGGATACAGCGCTGCTTCCACCCCCACGCCCTTCCTTGGTGTCCTGGGGGACAGCTGAGCTCAGCTCCCCGGCCCCACAGCACCCTGCCCTCTATCTGATCTCGTTGTAGACTTTGAGGGACAGCATGGAGAGCTTTTCTTCTGCAGCTTTGTCTCCGTGCTCCTCCTCCGGGAACTGGATGCTGTAGGTCTCGTCCGCGTGGGGCGGGAGCTGCGGAGCCGCCGGCCTAGGGAAGTGATGTTCCACATCTGCAGTGAGAGCAAGGACAGCAACTGCACACACAAGAGCCTTCACACTCCTCGGGTGTCCCCAAGACCTGTCCAACTGGGCCCCTCTCTGAGGAAAGGTCATGGAATGGTTTGGGTTGGAAGGGATGTTGAACCCACCCTCCCTGCCTTCAACTAGAGCGGGTTGGTCCCACCTGGCCTTGGGCACTTCCAGAGATGGGGCATCCTCTGGGAAATCCATTCCAGCCTCACAGGGAAGGGTTTTCCCCCCACTATCCCATCTCAGCCTGTCCTCTGTCAGGGGATGAGCTCCAGAGGCTCCTTCCAACCCCGACTCCTCTGTGATGTAATCTGAGCGAAACTCAGCAACCCACCCAAGAAATCCATATTAATTCTGTTTATTCAGCTCCATTCATTCCACTCGGCCTCCTGAAGAGCCACGTGGAGCTCCCAGAGATGTCCTTACCCTCAGCTGAGAAATACTTGTCCTTCAGTGTCCAGATGCAGACGTGCAGGAGGAAGGTGAGCAGGATGAGCACAAACACGGCCACTGCCGTCAGGATGGCCAGGACCATGGTGGACAGGGAGCTGGGGGCAAGAGCAGCTGCAACCCAAGGGATTTAATTACAATTGAGGACTGTTGTCAAAGGAAATGTAGAGATTTCAAGGAAATTTAGGTGTTTGTTTAGTTGTTCCGTGGGAGTTCCAAGTCAAAGGTGCAATAGAATCGTAGAGTAGAGAAGGGAGAGAGGAAGAAATAAAAGGGGGAAAGGGAAGGGGAAAGAAATCAGGGCTGAAAAAAGGAAAAGGAAGCAAAAAAGAAAGGAAGCAAAAGGAGAAGGAAAGGAAAAGGAAAAGGAAAAGGAAAAGGAAAAGGAAAAGGAAAAGGAAAAGGAAAAGGAAAAGGAAAAAAGGAAGAGGAAGAGGAAGAGGA
>JAWMRC010000541.1:0-10253 GCA_035584755.1 Thripadectes ignobilis
CGCAGGGGCGTAACTTAATGGTTCAAAAGCAGGAAGTTTTCCTCTGAGCTGGCCCTAATTGGCTCTGCTCTATAGGAAGGAGGGAAACTTCCAGATTGGCTTCTGAGAGAAGCCAATCTTCCTCTTCTAAAAAAAAAACCAAATCAGGAAAACCCACTACAGTGGCCTTCTATGGCTGTTGGAAGTAAAAGTGTATTACAATCATAGAATACTTTAGGCTGGAAAAGACCTTTAAGATCATTGAGTGCAAACGTTAACCCAGCCCTGCTGAGTTGACTATTAAACCATGTAATTAAGTACCACGTCTACATGATTTTTTAAAATAACTCCAGCTATGGTGACCCAACCACTTCCCTGGGTAACCTGTTCCAATGCTTCACAACCCTCTATGCAAAGGGCAAGAAGGAGTACACAGAGAACTATCAGTCATCTCAATCCCTGGAAAAATGATAGAGTGCCTAATTCTGTGTAGCAGGCCAGCACGAGAACAAGAAAGAAATAAAACAAGAAGGCTTGGGAAATGTTGAGATGACCTTGTATTATTTTGTCTAAAGCCTTGGTTTACTGGCCAGGGATGGAACTAAGTTCTCAGTGTGCAATTTGCAATGTGCAGGGTGTGAATGGGTAACTTAAAACTCCAAAGGTCTGTGTGTGTGCGCCTGGCAGTTGCCCCAAATATATGTGTGGATGTATGACCTACAGCAGTATTCTGCCTTTTTAGCTTAACCAATCCCATCTGAAGGCTAACGGTATATAAACCCTGGATCATTAGCATTAAAGCAATTTCTGTCAATCACAAGCAGGAGTCCAGCGCTTCATTCTGCCATACTCTGGAGGTCATGACTATCCACATGGATGACAAGAAGGTGATCAGAAATAGTAAGCATGGATTTGCTAAAGGTAAATCATGCTTGACCAACTTGATTGTCTTCTACAATGAAATAACTGCCTGGATGAGAAGAGAGCAGTGGATGTTTTCTACCTTGACTTCAGCAAGGCTTTCCACACTCTCTCTCACAACATCTTCATAGGCAAACTTAGGAAGTGTGGACTGGATTAGTGGACAGCAAGGTGTATTGAGAACTGACTAAATGACAGATTCTAGAAGGTCATAATTAGTGGCATAGGGTCTAGCTGGAAGCCTGCCTCTTGTGGTGTCACTGAATGTTTAATATTGTTTAACTTATTCATCAATGACTCAACAAGTTCACTGAGGACACAAAGCTGGGAGTAGTGACCGGTATTCCAGAATGCTGTGCAACCCTTCAGAAGGACCTCGACAAACTGAAGAGATGGGTGAAAAACAATTGTCTGAAAGTTATATAAAAAAGCAAAGGCAGAATCCTGCACCTGGACAAGAATAACCCCAGGCACCATCACAGGCTGGAAGCTGCTGGAAAGCAGTTCTGTGGAGAAGGACCTGGGGATCCTGGTAGAAACAAGCCAGCATTATGCCCTTGTAGCCAAGAAGGCCAATGATATCCTGGGGTTCATTAGGAAAAGTATTTTGGTCACAAGAGGTGATCCTGACACTCTGCTTAGGCCTAGTGAGGCGATATCAGGAGTTCTGTGTCCAGTTCTGGGCTCCTCAGTACAAATGAGACATGTAGCTCCTGGAGCAGATCCACTGACAAGTGACAAAAATGATTAAAGTACTGAAGCATCTCTCTTACAAGTATAGGCTGTAAGAATCGGGCCTGTTTGGCCCCCGGAAGAGACAACTGAGAGTTGACCCCAACAATGTCTATAAGTATGTGAAGGGAGGGAGCAATAGGACAAGAAGCAATGGAGAGAAACATATGCACAGGAAGTTACACCTGAATATGCCTCACAAGAAGAGGAAAAATTATTTTTTTTTTACAGTGTGAGTGACTACACAGTGGAACAGATTGCCCAGAGAGGTTGTGGAGTCTCCCTCACTGGAGATACTCAAGAACTGTCTGGATATAACCCTGTAGCATGTGCTCTAGGATGACCCTGTCTGAGCAAGGAGATTGAATCAGATGATCCATTGTGGTCCCTTCCAACCTTGCCCATTCAGTGATTCTGTGATTCTCTGCTGAAATTGACACAACCACAGACATCAAAAATCATCCAAAACCAGCATGCAACAATGCATTTATGATATTGCTGTTGTTGAATCTCATAGTGAATAGACTCAAAATTACATGAAATAATTATTTTCCCTACAAAGACATTAACACAACAATAATCATATAAGTTAAGTTCTTACAGAAGTTCTTAATTGGTAAGTAAAGAATAAAAACTGTGAAATATTTTTGTTGGTAATTTTTGATTATACTATTGGTTACATTTTTTTGTTTGGTTTGTCATTGAGTTTTCAGGTTTATCAAATAACAAAGGAAGAGTAAGAGAAATTCCAACACTGGACCAAGCTCTCCATTTTAGAGACAGGCAATGAAGAGAAAACCTGAAGTAGAAAAACACTTTCTGTAGTATCTATTGAGTGGACAAAGAAATTGGAAGTACTGAAGATCCATGGCTCTCTAAATGCCAGAAAACTTATGCAGGCATTTAAGTGTTTTGAAAACTTTATGCCTTTTTTTTTTTTTTTTTTTAATCTTCAAAAAGAAAGAAAAAAAAATTCAGCATTACAGTAGCCTGAAAGAATCTGGGGCTGAACAAAGGAGTCTTTGAGTCAAACAGGTATAGATCTGAGGGGGTGTGATGTATCTCAATAAGTTATTCCCACCTAAAATGGACTTAACAAATCTCTACAAGCAATATAAGCAGAGAGGTACCTTGAAAGGGTCATTTTCATCTGTGAAGCACAAGCCTCTCTTGCAGGATATTTCACCGTGGGAATGTGGTCAAGCAACTCAAACAATGGCCTTTTTGCAAGGCTACAGTGGTGGACTGAGAGAGGGTGTAACATACTGCTTTTGGTGCTGAATTATGCTAAAACCAGTCTGACACACCAACTCCAAAATTAACATCCTGATAGTGAGGCAAAGATTTGACAGATAAGTTGATACATCTGGACTGGAGACATATGACTGGCAGTCAATCACTTTACATTGTAAATGTCCAGTCCACTTTCATCTGGTAGGTTCTAACATATAGTTTCTTGGGGTGTGTGCAGAGATTCTCCCTTGAGAGGTTACTCCTTGAGGCTGAGTGAGAAAGATATGCTCATGGTCATTGGTATGGGTGAGTTACATCAATATCTGTTTATTAACTGGGGTTTTTTTTCTCTTTTTTGCTAGCTTTAATGTAATTGCTCTAATATAGCTGCTCTGATACAGTGCATTATACTATAGCATACCATACTATACTAGGAAGTTTTACCTTCTATGCTGTGTATTAAATAATTCTGATTAGGATCTTTTTGTCTAATCATTTTTCATAATAAATAATTCATTTTATATAAATATATTTGATTTGCCATCTTTCATCCTAGAAGACAGTTTTGCGAAGTTTGAATCACACCTCTATAATTCATTAGATTTAAACTGTTAACAATCTGGGACTAAGACTGGATTCAGCTGCAACTGGATTCAGGCTCCTCTCTAAGAAGGAGTTTAGAGAGTACCTTGTGACTCAGTGGGAGGGCTTTTCTAATAAGTTTTCTCTGAAACTTCCACTCCCTCCTGCAACAGCCTCCTAGAGTTATTTTACTCTGTCCCACTTCAAATTATTGACTGGTTGTTTTAATGTGTTTGCTCTTGTACCACAGTATGCATTTCAAATTTTCACCCTTTTTTTTTTTTTTTTTCCCTAATAAAAAACGAAATTGACAAAATCATAGTTAGGAAGAAAAGTTTAAAGCTATAAACTTTGAAATCATACCTCAAATACAGAATAAATTAATGTGAAGATGATGGTCGTTGCTGAAGACAGTAACAGTAACAGCAACAGCTTATTACCTCTAACAAGTGTTTGTTGAAGATGATGATGATAATGCTAAGTTCCTGGAAGAAAAGGTAGACTACAAATTTAAGTATCAAACATGCACTTTTAGAGTTGGGGTTTTTTTCATCTATCAAGCATAGGTAACTGAGGCTGAGTAGTTTATTCAAGTTAGTCAGCAGAGTCAAGTCCATAATGTTACCATCTATATGGTAAGGTGGAAAAAATATATTCAAGCACTGACCTGTCATTCAGAAGGTAACATTCACAGGCTTTATTCTTTTCAAACTGCATGTAGGTTCATTATGTGCTTCTTCTAGGTTTGAATCACCTATTCAAGAAGAACACTCTGTACAGGTGAAGTATCCATATGACAGTGCTTTTGTGCAACAAATTTTTCAGTGTGCTTATCACTGTACCGCTGGGAACACAATGTCTGTTCATGAGTGCCATTAGTGTACTTATGGCCATTTACAGCTGAGTCTTAGCATGCACTCTAAGACTATTGGAAGGGAACACAAGAGAAAAGAAAGAAGGACATAGATGTCACAAGAATGTAAATGCATTATGGTGATGATGCTTCAGAGAAAAACAACTAGAGTGGATAAAGAAGGTGATTGTGAGTGCTTTGTAATGAACATGCCACTCCAGGACACTGCAACACTGATGATAAGTCTAAGCTTTACACAGTACTGGACAAATTCTAGTCCACTACAGGAAGAGAAAAACCCTAAATATTTATAAAAGCTACATACAGTCTATATGCAGAATATACATATAGACCCATGTCTGACTTTCTGCTGCAGTTAGAATTTTAAAATTTTGGTGACAGACAGTTAAAGGTGGTTTTACATCATCTTTAAAGAGTGCAGTAAGCCATGTAGTAAGCCAGAGCTCTGCTTTAAGTCACAGGAGATTGAATTGTCATTCAACAATTATATCAACTGAATTATTGTTTCAACTGATATAATATAGTGTAAAGTAATTGAATATTTTATATATAGAAGTGTAAAATAAAATAGCAAAACAAGAGAAATATTTTTGTTTACTTCATTGTTTAGTTTTGTTAACTACTTAAAATTCTCATGTGAAAAGATTTATTTCTCTGAACAAGTTTTGACATAATTCTTCTCATTATTTTTTTCTAACCTCTTTGAATGTCTGACTCCAAAACTTTTAATTTAGCTCCTTATTTCACTTAATCTCTTGTCTATTCAAGTTTACTGAAGCAATTTCATGCCTTCATATGGAAGTTGGTAGCTTTCATATCTATTTTTAATTCTGAAACAGAGAGAAAAGGAGTAATTTCTCTACTGGGCAATTGATTTTTACTTACTTTTAATGTCAAAATTCAGACTGAGAATTAAATTTGAATTAAAATTATTAATCAAGCAGCATTTTAAATAGTAGCTGTTACATATTTAAAATTTGATTAAATTAAACAATATACTGTAAGTTATTAAAAAAAAAGAATAGGAGAAGAGTATCATTGTATTTTGGAATCATAGATCAGAAGCAATGCATCCCAGTGAGAGAAAATTGGCCAAAAATGCCAGCATGCCTCCATGGATATATAAGGAGCTGCTGAGCAAACTCGGAGTGTAAAAGAAGCTTTCAGGAAGTGAAAACAAGGAGAGGTGTCCTGGGAGAAATACAAGGGAATTGTATAGAAAACTAGGAATAAGGTTAGGGAAGTCGAGACCCATCTAGAATTGATTTTTGCCAAGGATATTAAGGATAACCAGAAGGGCTTCTTGCAAAAAAAGAAAAGACTACGGATAATGTGGGCCTTCTCCAGAAAGAAACAGACCTGGTGTGCTGGTTTAAAGGTAAAGTGGCAAGAGAAATGAACTCATCTCAAGAGAGGTTACCAGTCAGAGTTGCCATTTCCTAAAAAAGATGACAGTAAATACAATGACACAGAGAAAAAACAGCTGTAACCCATGAAAACAGATGTATAACGCAGCACCCTGGGATATGAACAGAGCAATGTTCATTAGCTTCTCTGCTGAGTGCCACATGGTCCCCCTGTGTGCAAAGTAAAAGGAAAGAAAAAACTTTTTGGTGATGGTGATAGTCCCAGTTTCCTCCCATGAGGCAACAGCTTCTTTCATGCATCCTCCTGCTTCGGCATGGGGGTTTTTGCACCCTGATGAATCCCATGGGCTTTGAGAGGACAGTTCGTAATCACTATGATCATCACCATGGTAATCAGGAAAATATAGCTTTAAGTCCTTTTCCTGATCTGTGGGGTCCCTCCCCCTGCTTCTCCCTCCTGAACTGACTTTGATGTCTGCATTGTGATGTTGTTAATCCATGGCTGCCCATTTTCTACTGCACAACAATTCCTCCATTCTTAAATATGTTTTCACGCAGGAGCATAACTTAATGGTTCAGAAGCAGGAAGTTTTCCTCAGAGCTGACCTTCATTGGCTCTGCTCTCTAGGGTACGAGAAACTTCTAACAGCTTCTAACAGAGGTCACTCTTCCTTTTATAAAAAATACCTAATCAGAGAAACCCACAACAATCGTCTTTATAAAAGGTCTAGATGGTGGGACTGAAAATACCCTCACCATGTGTGCTGATGACACTAAACTGGGTGACATGGGGGCCGTGTCAGAAGTAATATTTCAGAGAGATTTGGACTGGTTGGAAGAGTGGACTAGCAACAATATTATGAAGTTCAACAGAGTGTAAGTCCTGCACATGGGATGACATACCCAATATGGTCAGTACAGGCTTAGATTGATGTGGCAGGGGAGCAGTCTTGCTCCCAGGAACCTGGGAGTTCTGGGTGACAACAGCTGAGTGTAAGTCAGAATTACACTGCTGCAGCAACAAAGACATATTGGTCTGGAACTGCATTCTTATATGCATTAGTAGCAGAGATAGACATGATCATCCCACTCTACTCAGCTCTTGTCAGATTCAATCAGTTCTGGTTCCCACTATTCAAATAATAATGGTGAGGATCAAGGATGGGACACAGAGATGGTCAAAGGGTTTGAGAACCCACCCTATGATGAAAGACTGAAAAAACTAGCTCTCTCCTTGCTGTAGAAGAGAAAGCTCATGGGGGCCTCACCACAGGGTTTTGTACTTAGAAGGCAGCTACAAAAGAACAGACTCTCTCCCTTCAAAACAAGTCACATAGAGAAGATGAGGGAAACAGGTACAGGCTGATTAAGTAGAAGTTTCTTCCCAACATAAACATTTTATTTTTTTTTACCATGAGAACAATCATTCACTGGAATAGCTTCACCAGTGACATGGTGAATTCCCCATCATTAGAGACTTTCAAGGTAAGATGGGACAGGGTAGTGGATCGTTTCATCTAGGTTCTCTTTCTCATGAAATGTTGGACCAAATGATTTTACAAAGTCCTTTCCAACCTGGGCTGTTTTGCGATTCTGCTGAAAATTAGAGCAAGGCCTGGATGCACAGAAGAGCTTTCTGCTCCCCACTGCCAGTTGAATGAATGTCCCTCAAAAGTTCTGGTCACTCTCTGAGAAAATTGTAGATGGGATCTGGAGAATGTTTTTTATTGTATTCCCAGTGGACTGCAAGAGTGCTGGTAACAGGGGTCTTTTCGTAATGCAATCAATTAGCTAGATAGTGATGGCATTCTTGTAGCACTCTGTTGACAGCTGCTCACAGCATCGTCTCCTGCTGCCCATAAATAACTGCACCAAAAGAAGCAGACAAGCAGACAGAGAACTCAATTCATTAAAACATTTTGGGTTATGATGCAACTGTTTACTCTGCTCTCTCTCTCCTCTCTCTCTCTGTCCCTCTCTCTCTCTCTCTATATATATAAGTTAAGAACTGTTATCCTTTTCTATACATTTTCCTAAGTAAAGTTTGTTCTAAATTTAATGTGATGTGGGTTTTTTGGGGAAGGAGACCCCTCCCCCCCCCCCTTTTTTTTTTCTACTGCAAATAGACACCTTAGTTTTCCTCTAAACTAAGACAAAGTGTATAAATTTACTATGGTGCAAACCACCAAAGAAATACAAAAGAGGCAAAGAATTATAAAAGGATAAGCTTAGCAATGCACCTAATCGTTAGTACAAAGAGTGTCTATAGTGTCTATAATACTTAGATACTTTTCATCGTATCTAAGAAAGATACATCACTGGTTAGCCTTTTAATACATTACCATCATTCAGACCCACGCATCAGCTGGGGATCATAGGGAAAGGTTGGAGAACCACTCCTGGTAACTGGGAAATCCTATGCAACCTGTCCACTCAAAGGCAGGTCTCTGTCTTTGCTCTGAAACGGTCCAGCTTTTATATTGTTAAACAAACAAGGTTACATCAGTTATTTAGTGAGGAAAATAGCTGGCTTTCTTTTCTGCTTGGTTTTCATGCAAAGCCTGGACAGAGCTTCAGAGGAAAATCAGGGAGTCAGTTTGGACTATCTACTGTTGAAGGAGGCCTTGACTAGCCTCTAAATACAGAAAGATAGATACATTCATATCTCATTAATGAACAGATATTAGTCTTACCTCATAAACAAATACCAATATATCTTACTAACAAACACACAGGTTTACACAGATGTAGTCTTACATAAGGATTGCACAGAATTTGGTCTAAGGAGCAGATAATGGCTAAATATAACATTAGGTTGGAAGGTTAATCTAGAGATCATCTCTGGCTCAAGGCCTGTTTTTCAGGCCTCAGCACTTCAGCACTATGTATAATCTTTAATTCATTGAAACACACAAAACTTAAACAGATAATTTGAACTTAGCTAGGGGCACTTGGCACTTAAACCTATTCCATCTCATTGATATGTGTGGACATTAATGGCATGCTCTACAAGGCAAACAAGTTCTATGTGGAACAAATAGAGCATTCTTTGTAAAACTGCCTTCTTGGGTGCCTAAAGAAACAGCATACTTCAGTTTCAAATTAGAAGCCTCTTACTGTGATAATTGCCCTTTTTTTGCTGAATTTTAGTGTCTCAATACCTTTTTAAGTATCTTTGTTTGTCTCTCCTAGACACACAGCTTAATCAAATGAAACTCTTTTTTTTTTTTTTTTTCCCCCTGTATTCTTCAGTGTCATATGTAGGATATGCATTTTGTTCCCCATTTTTCTTCTGTTCACATGATCCTATTTTACAAATGCCATGGACAGGCCACAGACAATGTTTAATAATCTTTTGTATGAAAACTTAAAAGCTAAGTTTAGAATTCAGATTATTATTACTTTTCTGTTTATGGACTATTTATGATTCAGAAAGTGAGCTCCTATGCATTGTGTAACAGTAAACTAGAAACTGTCAGAAGAAAATGCATCATTCTCTATGATGTTACATTTATCACACTATCCTCAAATTATAAAACCAAACTACAAAGACAAAACTCTTAGTTTTTTTTCTTATAAAAAAGTCCAGAAAGTCATTTGATAGCAAGATTAAAAGGCAGTTGCAGAGATTTGAAAAGATACATGTTCTGTGTAAAGAATTGGACTGAAATACATCAACATTTATGTTCTCTAAAAGAAAGAAAAATTAAATTGCATAGGTTCTATTGCCAGTCCAAAATCTGGGAAGCAACCTGATTTCTGGCCTTGTGAAAAGTTGATATTCAGTCACTGTAGTAACATTATTAAGATGATTTCAATATGAGCAAAGTTTATTAGGCAGGATTCACTTATCATCATCATCATCTTCACGGCTAGGCTTCAGGAATGAAGATTTGGGAAGGGGTCTACCCACGCTTGCTGCAAGCACGCTGGTGGCTAAAAAGGCCGATGTGAGATAAGCAAGTCCAGTTGCAAAAGGCACAGCAGAAAGTCTCCATAGGCAGTATTGGTGAGGCATGGTTCTTTCTGAGTTGCATGTTCTCCTCAAGACTAATTCTGCATGTGTTCTCAAAGGAAGCAGCACCATTATGGATGGTGGGTCTCCATGTGCCCCAGTTGGAGGCCAGAGTGGACCATTGATGGTAGTCAATATAGCCAAAGCTGAGGTATTTTTTCAGGGAGTCCTTGTATCTTCTCTTTGGGGCTCCTCTCTTGTGGCAGCCCATGGCGAGTTCACCACAGAGCACAATCTTAGGAAGGCAGTGATCCTCCATCCTGGAGACGTGCCCTCCCCAGCACAGCTGCATTTTCAGCAGCATGGCCTTGATACTGGCGATCTCTGCCTGTTCAAGGACAGACACATTAGTCACGTAATCAGTCCAGTGGATGTTTAGGATTGTATGAAGGCAACACTGATGGAAGCATTCGAGGAGTCACAGGTGGTGATGGTAGATGACCCATGATTCAGACCGATATAGAAGAGTAGATAGTACAATGGCTCTGTAGACACTAATCTTGGTGCTTTTCTTCAGGTCTTTATTGTGCCAGACTCTTTTCTAGAGTTT
>JAWMRC010000542.1:0-10231 GCA_035584755.1 Thripadectes ignobilis
GGTTTAAGGGACCCTCCGTGTGGGGCTGAGGGGACTCCCCCATTGTGGGGCTGAGGGGGGGGGTTCTATAGGTGCTGGGGGGGGCTGTAGGGACCTGTGGGGAGCCTATAGGAGCCTGTGGGGGGGGCTCTATAGGGGCTTATGGGGATTCTATAGGGGTCTCTGAGCAGCTATAGAGTGTGGGAGGGGGCTGTAGGGGCCTATGGGGAGTCTATAGGGGCCTGTGGGGGTTCTGTAGGGGCTTTCCGGGCCCCTTTGCCCCTCCCCACGCCGGGATTGGCTCCCAGGGGTTTGGGGTGGGCAGCAATCGCCGTTCCCGGGAATTCCTGCCCTGCCTTCCCAAGGAATGGGGAGGGCGCTGCCCGGCCGGGACCTCACGGATGACAAGTGACACTCGCCCAGGTGCCACCCGCGGCGGGGTGAACCTCTCCAGGTGCTCATTCCCCTGGGAATGTGCGGATGGGGAGCTACTCCGGTGGCGAGGAAATCCGGGATTCCTGGATCCCCTCCAGCTTCCCGGGGCTCATGGAGCGTTTCCCTCCCTCCTTCCCCGCCGTCCTTGCCCTGCCCCGGCGCCGCTCCCACCTCCACTCCCAGGGAAGCGCTTCCCCCTCGCCCACTTGGAGCTCCCGATCCCATAAAAGCTTTGGCCGCAGTCCTGGAGCTGCGGGAGCGTCCCCAGTTGCCCCCTCCATGCAGGGGGGGCTCATCCCAGCACGCCCCCCGGAGCCATCGGGAGCCGCTGGGAAGAGGCTGCGGATCCAGGGGCGCTCAGAGCTCCCCTCGGAGCGACGGGAGTATCCCAGCGAGGAGCTCTCATTCCGATTCCAGACTCCGACCCCCGACCCGGGCCATGGGAACCTTCGTGCTCCCTGTGCCTCGGCACATCCCGCCGCTTTTGGGATGCTTGTCCCAAAAATAACCCCCTGGAGAGGACACAGAGGGGACAGAGGCTCCGTATTGGGGGGTGCCGGGGTGGGACGAGGCCGTGGGACGCTTTGAGGGCTGGAAATCCCCATCCCAAAGGAATTCCCGGAGGGGCCGTTAGGCGCTAATCTGGAGCAGTTGCTGCTACCAGCGCGTCCCCAGGAGCGGGGTGGGCTCCAGGTCGGGACCCCCGAGGGTCTATCCCAGTGCTAAGCTCCACTTCGGCTCATTCTAAGGGAAAACAGCCTGGATTTGGAGCCTCTGAAGCGCCTTCCCACGAGGTTTGGTTTGTTCTTCCCCAGAGTGGATTTTTGGGGTCCCCTTGGCGCCATCTCCAGCCCCGGTCCTGGTTTATCCCTCTTCCCAAGGTCCTTCCCGGGTATGCAGCACATCCTGCTCCCTGGGGAGCCCCGGAGGGGCCAAGCAGGCCCTCGGGAATGGGTCTATTCCCGTCCTGTGCTCTCAGACCCGTTTCCACGTCCGGGAAGGGATTTGGGCTGGAAAGCGGGGACAGCGTAGGGGGGGTCTGGGAGGGGGAAATTTGGGGGCACAGACCCCCCTGGGCCCGCTCTGGTCCCCCCCAAAGGTGGGGAGGAGCTGGGGGTGCCTTCAGCGCCGCTGGAGCTCATTCACACGGCCCTGGCAGCTCCCAATTATCTCCAAAGGCCTTTGGAGAGCGGATAAAAATAGCCGGGGAGCTGGAAAATATGACAAACCCCCTGTAACCCCCCCAAAAAACCAGCCTTGTGGGGCGTGGGCCGAACTGGAGTCACGGCTGCTCCCGGGGGTCCTGGCACTGCTGTCCCCCCATGTTCTGGACATTCCTGGGGCTCCTGGACATTCCTGGGTGTCCTGGCATTGCTGACCCCCAGTGTCCTGAATATTCCTGCGGGTCCTGGCATTGCTGACCCCCCGTATCGCCTTGGGGTCCCACACGGGCATCGGCCGCTTTGGATTGGGGGTCTGAGGTCCCCCCGTTTCCTGGTTTTGGGGGTCAGGCGGCTCCTCCTCTCCCAGCCCAAGGTGGGAGGTGGGTGGGGGACCCCAGAGGGACTGTCCCGGTGCCCCTCTCTCGGCTGGGTCCCATAATGCCAGGATACCGGGATGTCCTTGCAGGTAGTGGGGTACCAAAGTTTTGGGATCCCTCTGCCCACCTCCCCCTAGCGATGAGCAGCAATTTGGGGCTGGGGGACACCAAGGGAGTCCCCTGGGGCTCTACGGGGGCAGGGAGGTCGCTGTGAACCCCACATCGCATCCTTGATCACAGTGTGTGAGGTGCAGGGGAGATGTGGCGTTCAGCACCTGCGTTGTGGGGCGCAGCCCCTGTGCTATGGGGTGCAGTCTCTCCCATATGGGGTGCCGTCTTTCCTATATGGGGTGCAGCCCCTGTGCTATTGGGTGCCGTCTGACCCATATAGGGTGCCATCTGTCCCATACAGGGCGCAGCACCGCTGCCCCACGCGTGTCGCGACGCTCAGCCCCACCCCGGGGTGGGACCCCCGGGGGTTCCCCTGCGCGGGCGGGCGGGGCCGAGGGGCCGAGCCCCCTCCCCGGGACCGCCCGGGCTCCTCCCGCGGGTGGCGGAGCAGCGGGACCAGGCAGCGGCGGGGCCGGGCAGCGGCGGGATGGAGGGTCCCCAATGCCGCCTCCGGTGGCTGCCGTGGGTCGCCCTGCGGGTCCTGGCGATCGCCGCCTTCAACCTGGACGGCAACAGCCCCGTGCTGAAGGACGGGGAGCGGGGCAGCCTCTTCGGGGCCGCCGTGGCGCTGCACCGGCAGCTCAGCCCCGAGCCGGCCGGCTGGTGAGTGCGGGGGTCTCGGGAGGCGACCCCCAGGGGTGGGGGGGACAGGAGACTGGAGATGAGGGGCACCGACCCCCGGGGGTGAAGGAAACAGGAGACCGGGGATGGGGGAGATCGAAAACTGGAGTGGGGAGGACCGGAGACCTGGGGTGGGGGGGAGAGGAGACCTGGGGTGTGGGGGACAGGAGACCGGGGATAGGTGGACCAGAGACTGGGGATGAAGGCACCCGAGCCCCGGAGATAGGGAAGACCGACCCCCGGGGGTGGGGGGACCAGGGATAAGAGGAATCGACCCCCCGGATCTGGACAGGGACCGACCCCCGGGGATGGGGGAACCGGAGCTCGGAGCGCCGGCAGCCCCGGGGCTGAGGGGAACCGGGAGCTCCGGGGCTAGCGGGACCCTATTCCCAGCACTGGGGGAGATCCGGACACCCGGAACTGGGGAGGGACGAAGCCCCGGGACTGGGGGCACTCGATCCCCGGGAATGGGGAAGGGAAGGAGCCCTAGGGCTGGAGGAACCGGAGACCGGGACTGGGGGAAGCGGGAGCACCAGGGCTGGGAGAACTGGAGGCTGGGGTCGAGGGGAACCAGGAGCCCCGGGACTGGGGGGGCTCCGGGCGCCACAGGGCTGGGGCCGATCGGGGGTCCCGGCTCTGGGAGGGGTTCGACCCCGGGGCTGGGGGCCCGGAGACCTGCGCTGGGAGAGACCGGGAGCTGCGGGCCAGGGGGATCCGACCCCCCGCCCTGGAGGGGACCGGGAGCCGCAGGGCTGGGGGAACCCACCCACCCACGCTGCGGACCCGAGGGGACGGTGACAGGCGTGGAGTGTCCGCCTGCGCGGCCCGGGATTATTCAGCATTAACAGGGGACGGAGAGAGGGGGGTGTTGGGGGGGTTCGGGGGGCGATCGCCGCATTCTCAGGGTGCTCGAGTGGATGGACCCCCCCGGTTGGGTCCCCCCCGCGGCCGTGCCCGCCACCTCCCCCGCGGCCGCTGCGACGAACGCCCACCCGCGACTGCTGGACCCCGTGTCCCCGTCTTCCCCTGTCCCCGTGTCCCCCATGTCCCCGTGTCCTCCGCCTTCCCCTCTCCCTATGTCCCCAAGCTCCTGTGTCCTCCCTGTCCCCGTGTCCCCCAGCTCCTGTGTCCCCATGTCTCCCACCTCTCGTGTCCCCCGTGTCCCCCTCGGCAGCCCCCAGGGCTCCCCTGCCGGGGTCTCAGCGACGGAGACCCCCGGAGCGGGTAGGTCTCTGGGCGCTGCCACCTGCATTGGCCTCCCCCGAGACCTCCCCCACCCCCCTCTCCAGCCCGGTGGCGCCGGTGTCGCCGTTGTCACCGTTGTGTCACCATCCTGCCGCCCGCGCCACGTTCTTGGCGTCGAGGGCGGTTTTTGGCTCCCGGTGCCCGCTGCGGGTGTTTTCGGACCCGGCCCCGCACCCACCGGCCCCACACCCGCGGCCCCCCCCCCGACCTCCCGGTCCCCTCGCAGGGTGCCCTGTCCCGGCTCCGTGGGGCACCCGGTACCTCCCTGTGCCTCCCTCCTTTTTTGGGCATGTTGCTGCGGGGTTATTTTGAGTGAATTCCAGTTTATTTTTACCGGCTCTGCCTCTCTGCCACCCCCCGGGGCTCCGCCGTGTCCCCAAGGCCACCAAACCCCCCCGGGGCACACGGGCCGGCGGTGGCCGCAGATGCCCCGAGGCCACCGAGGAGCCGCCGGTGGCATCGGACTGATCCCCACGCAGCGCGACGCTTCGGGGTGGGGGTCTGGGTCGGGGTCGGGGTGCCCCAGTGGGGACAGGGAGTGTGGGGGTTCCCGGCGTGTGTCACCCCCTGCGCTGAGCTGTGGCGGAGACCTGGGAACGGTGCCGGGGCAGCAGCTGCTCGGCCGGGCTGGCACCGCCCGGGCACGGCGATATCGGTGTGGGCGTGCGACAGCTGCGGGGGGGGCCCGGGGGGGCTCTGGGTGAGCGCTGGGTGGGCAACGGGAGCTGGGAGCGCAAACCCCACCGCCGGGGGTTGGGGGGGGCACCTGACGGGGGTCCCTGCCCTGCCAGGCTGCTGGTGGGAGCCCCCCAGGCGCTGGCGCTGCCCGGCCAAGGTGCCAATCGGACCGGGGGGCTCTTCGCCTGCCCGCTGACCCCCGAGCTCTCCGACTGCTGGCGGGTGCCCATCGATGAGGGAGGTGAGCTGCGCGCCCGGGGGGGGCTACAGAGGGTCCCGGGGGAGGGTCCCGGCGAGACTGACCCTACCCCGTGCCCACCAGTGGACCCGCAGCGGGAGAGCAAAGAGAACCAGTGGCTGGGAGTGAGCGTGAAGAGTCAAGGGGCCGGGGGCAAGATCGTGGTGAGCGCCGGGGCGGGGCACGGAGGGGCTTCGGGGTGGGGGGTCCCGGCACCTGGTGACCCCCTGGGCGCCCCCAGACCTGCGCCCACCGGTACGAGGTGAGGCACCGGGTGCGGCAGCCGCTGGAGACGCGGGACGTGATCGGGAGGTGCTTCGTGCTGAGCCAGGACCTGCGGGTGCGGGACGAGCTGGACGGCGGCGAGTGGAAGTTCTGCGAGGGGCGGCCCCAGGGCCACGAGCGCTTCGGCACCTGCCAGCAGGGCCTGGCGGCCGCTTTCAGCCCCGACCGGCGCTACGTCCTGCTCGGGGCCCCCGGCACCTACAACTGGAAGGGTGAGGACGGTCTGGGACCTCCTCCTGTCAGGGTGAGGGGAGGTCGGGACCCCCCCACCGGCAGGGTAAGGGACGGCCGGGAGAGGGGGATGGTGTGGCGGGTGTGGGTGCGGGGTCCTGCTCGGACCCCTCGGCACCTACAACTGGAAGGGTGAGGAGGGGCTGGGACCCCCCTGTGGAGGGGTGAGGGGCTGCCCGTGCTGGGGAGGGGCGGGTGGGTGGTGTGGGTGCAACACCTGCCTGGACAGGTGGGCCAGCTGTGTCCAGTGTGGAGCTGCTCAACCAGAGCCCCCTGGAGGACGAGGGTCCCTGGTGGTCCCCACGGTGTCCCCGTGTCCCCCCCTCACCCCTCACCTCCGCAGGGACGCTCCGAGTGGAGCAGCTCAACCAGAGCTCTCTGGATCTGCTACGCCTGGACGCCGGCCCCTTTGAGGCGGGGGGGGAGAAGGACCAGGACCCCTCGCTCATCCCCGTGCCCGCCAACAGCTACTTCGGTACGGGAGGGGCCCGGCCCGGGGTCCCCCCCGGCTGCCGCGGCCCCCCCCGCGCCCCCCATGCCCGCCCTGACCCCCTCCCCTCTCTCCCGTGGGCGCAGGGCTGCTCTTTGTGACAAACATTGAGAGCGCCGCCCCCGACCAGAGGGTCTTCCGGACCCCCCAGCCCGGCGAGAGGGTCCCCGGCGCCGCCGCCGACGTGGCCCACAATAGCTACATGGGTTCGTGTGTGCCACGGGTGTGCCATATGTGTGCCATGTGTGTGCCGTGCGTCGCCCTCCCCCTGGGCGTGTCCTGTACCGTGTCACCCGTGTCTGTGGAGGGGTCCTGTGAGGGCACGTGTGCACACACATGTCATCCTGGACAGGCGTGTGCTCCCCATCACACGTGTCACCCTGGACAAATGTGTCCCTCAAGACACACATCTCCCCATGCACACACGTGTCCCCATGCACACACATGTCCTCCCTGCACACACATGTCACCCTGGACAGACGTGTTCCCCCTTCACACAAGTGTCACCCTGGACAGGAGTGTGCCCTCCACACAATATGTCACCCTGGACATACGTGTTCCCCAAGACACACATCTGCTCCTGCACACACGTGTCCCCCATGCTCATAGATGTCACTCTGCACACACGTGTCCCCAAACACCCCTCTCTCTCTCTCTGCACACGCATCCCCCCCGCACACCCCCTGCACATGCAGCCGTGCACACGTGAGGCCACAGCCCCACCCCCGCACGCCCTTTCCTCCCTTGTATCCATCACCTCGACCCTCCATCCCTGTTCCCCCATCCTTGTTCCCCCTCTCTGGCCCCCCCCATCCCTGTCCCCCAATCCCTGCGTTTCCCCCCACCCCTGTCCCCCCTCCCTGTGTCCCCATCCCTGCCCCCCAGTCCCTGTCCCCCATCCCTGTCCCCTAATCCCTGTCCCTCCATCCCTGTCCCCCAGTCCCTGTCCCCCTATCCCTGTCCCCCCATCTCTGTCCCCCTAATCCCTGTCCTCCCATCCCTGTTCCCCCCATCCCTGTTCTCCCTCCCTGTGTTGCCATACCTGTCCCCGCTCCCTGTCCTGTGTCCCGTCGCTGTGCCCGGACTGTGTTGGGGACACCGCCAGGCTGCGGAGTGGGGGGACACAAACCCTGGGGGAGTCACAGAGCCCCGGAGGTGGTTACAGAGCCTGGCGTGGTCCCCCAGCACCCGCCGCTCCCCGCTTTGCCCCCCGGAGATGTCTCTGCATGAGCGGGGTGCACGGTCTGGGGGGGAGCCTGGCTGGAGGCTCGGGGGACTGTGGGAAGGGAGGGCTCAGGCGGCTGTGGAGGTGGCTCGAGGGTCTGCACACTGCAACAGCTGCATGTGGGGAAGGGGCTCCGCCCTCCCCCCCCCCGTGGGAGGGGCTCTGCCGCTCTCAGCACAGGGGTCCGGCCCCCAACCGGCTCTGCTCTCAAAATCTGCCCTTTCCTCCGCAAAACTTTCCCTTCTGGCGATGACAGGGGTGCTGCTCCTCCCTCCCACAATCCCCTCTCACCAGGCTCTGCAACGCACCCTGGCTGGGGCGACTCCCTCCATTCCCACGGGAAAAATTCCCCAATCTCTCCCCATTCCTACAGGGGGAATCCCTCCATTCCCCCCATTCCCATGAGCAAAATCCCCCCATCTCATCCCATTCCTACAGGAGGAATCCCCCCATTTCCCTCCATTCCCGCGGGCAAAATCCTCCCATTCCCACTAGAGAAATCCCCCCATTCCCGCCCTCGTCCCCCCAAAAGGGGCTGAACGGAGAGAGAGGGTGAGACAGACGGACAGGCCGCGGGTCGCGGGTGGGGGGTCACCGACCCCCTGCCCACGCCCCCCTTCTCCCCACAGGGTTCTCGGTGGACTCGGGCGCGGGGCTGACGCGGCGTGGGGGGCTCAGCTTTGTCACCGGCGCCCCCCGCGCCAACCACACCGGGGCTGTCGTGATCCTCCGTCGCGACAGCGCCAACCGGCTGGTGGCCGAGGCCGTGCTGGCCGGGCCGCAGCTCAGCTCTGCCTTCGGACACGCCGTGGCCGTGCTCGACCTCAACAGCGACGGGTCAGCTCGGGGGGACCACCCCGGGGGGGCTTCGGAGAGACCCCCAAGGGCAGAGCCCACCCCGGGACTCCCCGTCCCTCAGGAGTCCCCAACCCCCCATTCCCAAGGACCCCCAACCCCCCCATCCCCCAGGATTCCCACATCCCTGGGACCACCCCGGCCCCAAGGACCCCCAGGCTGAGCAACATCCCCTCATCCCCGAGGACCCCCAATGCCCCCACCTCCAAGGACTCCCCACCCTAGGGAGCCCCCCATCCCCGAGGACCCCCACCCCTGAGCATCCCCCCTGAGGACCCCCCAATCCCTGAATTCCCCCGAAATTCAGAGGCCATATCTGGGGACACCGGGGCAGTTCGGGGTGCCCGGGGGTGTGACGGGGCCGTGCTCCCCCAGGTGGATGGACTTGGCGGTGGGGGCCCCCCACTTCTTCGAGCGCCACGAGGAGATCGGGGGGGCCGTCTACGTTTACATCAACCCCGGGGGGCACTGGGACAGCGCAACACCCCTGCGCCTCAACGGCACCCGGGGGTCCATGTTCGGCACCGCCCTGAGCGCAGCCGGTGACCTCAACCACGATGGGTTTGAGGGTGAGGGGTCTGTGAGGGCTTTGGGGTCCCCAGAAGGCTGGGGATGCTGGAAACAGGGGCCTCAAATAAGATGGGTTTGAGGGTGATGGGTCTTGGGGGCCTTCGGGGTCCCTGAGGGTTGGGGAAGGTGGAACCAGGGAACTCAGTCACGATGGATTTGAAGGTGAAGGGTTCAGGAGTCCCCAAAAGGCTGGAAATGGTGGATCCGGAGACCTCAACCACGATGGGTTTGAGGGTGAGGGGTCTGGGGGGACTTGAAGGGGATCTCTGGGGTCCCCAAGGATCGGGGAAGGTGGAACCGTGGACCTCAACCACGATGGGTTTGAAGGTGAGGGAGGGGTTCAGGGGGGCTCTGGGCTCCTGCCACGGCAAGGGGATGGTGGCACTGGGGGAGCTGCACCCCACAGAGGGTCCTGAGGGGCTCTGGGCTCCTCCCAGCTGCCCTTGCTCTCCCCAGACCTGGCCGTGGGTGCCCCTTTCGACGGCGCCGGAAAAGTCTTCATCTACCACGGCAGCCCCCTGGGCATCGTGGCCAGCCCGGCGCAGGTGAGGGGCGTGGGGAGGGGGCTGTCCCACCCAGGAACCCCCCGCAGGGGTCCCCTGTCACCCACCGGAGCTTCGTCCCCAGGTCCTGGACGGGGAGGCCGTGGGGGTCTCGACCTTCGGGTACTCCCTGTCGGGGGGGCTGGACGTGGATGGGAACCTGTACCCCGACCTGCTGGTAGGGTCCCTGTCCGACACCGTGGTGCTGTACAGGTGAGACCCCACCCCTGCGACCCTCGGGACCACCCCTGCCACCCTCCGACCCTGAGGACCCTCGGGATTGAGCACCCCCCATCCCTGAAGACCCCAGAATCTCCGAGGACCGCTATCCCTGGGACTCCTCCATTCCCGAGGCCCACCTATTCCCGAGGCCCCCCATCCCCAAAGATTCCCATTCCCGAGGATCCTCAGCCTCCAAGGATCCCCACCCCAAAATCTCCCGATCCCAGGACTCCCTCCACCCCTCCCAGAGGATCCCCCGCCCCCCGGGCACGGCCCGGGGAGTCCCTGCAGAGCTCGGGATGCCCTCAGGAGGGGATCGCCCACCCCGGGACCCCTCGTTCTCCCCCCTCCAGGGCCCGCCCGGTGGTCCACGTGTCCCGGAACGTGTCGCTGCTGCCCCCCAACATCGACCTGGAACAGAGCAACTGCCGCCACCAGGAGGGCGTCTGGTGGGTGCCGTGTCCCCCTTTGCCCCCCACCCGGGGCACGGTGCCGGAGGGTCGCTGCGCCTCCGTCTGACCCCGCGCCCCCCCCCAGCGTGGAGGTCCGAGCCTGTTTCAGCTACACGGCCAGTCCCGCCAGCTACAGCCCCCGCCTCGGTGAGCGTCCCGCCCCGGGAGGGACCCCCAGCCCTGGGAGAAATCCATTTCCAAGGATTCCCAGCCCAGGAGTGTCCCATCCACAGCTCCAAAGACCCCCCGGCCCTGGGAGAGCCCCATCCATGAGCATCTACAGCCCCGTGGACCCCCACCCCCCAATCCCTGAGGACCCCCAATCTCTGAGAAGAGTCCAATCCCTGAGGACTCCCCCAATCCCCAAAAATCCCCTCAACTCTGGGAGTCCCCCATGCCTGGGATTTCCTCATCCCTCAGCCCCCCCACCCCTGAGGACCCCTCATCCCTGA
>JAWMRC010000543.1:0-10227 GCA_035584755.1 Thripadectes ignobilis
TTGGACGGGGCTTGGAGCACCCTGGGCTGGTGGGAGGTGTCCCTGCCCATGGCAGGGGGTGGCACTGGATGGGCTTTGGGGTCCCTTCCAACCCAAACTATTCTGGCATTCTATGAATATCCTACTAGATTTTGGCAGACAATAGAAGAAGGAACAGCTCAGCCTTGCAGGAGCCACCTGCAGGTCCCTCAGGACCCAGCCAGCCCTGCCCAGCCCCTCCTGCAGGACGTGGCAGCAGCAGAGCTCTGCCTTCCAAAGGGGAGCTGCTCTGATTGTATTTGGGCACAGCAGGGCACAGGGAGCAGCCCCAGCCCAGCGTGTGCCCCGTGTTTTCCAGAGCCTGGGGCAGCTCCTGTGGGGGCTCCATTCCCAGCCTCAGCCCTGGAGCATCACATTTCAGGGGACACACCAGAAAGAAACTCCTTCAGATTAACCTTGGGACGCTTCTGAGTTTGCCTGTGCCCCTTTCCTCTCGTCCTGTGGGATATTCCCCCTTTCTTCCCACCCTCTGGTGTTACATTCAAGGATAACACAGAATTAATCATCCAGCCATTTGATAGCTCATCTGAAGATTTATATTCTGCTTCCCAAAGAACAGAACTCAGCCTTGTGCAGCGCAATGGCCATGAATCACATCAGTGTCACCGGCAGGACAGCAGAGAATTAATGTGTATTTTGCTTTTAAAATCTGATATTTGGGAAAGGAGATTCTTCATGCACTTTATGGTGTTATTTTTATTACCCTTGTCACTCCAGCATTTAGGTGAAATGAGGTTTCTGAGGCAGAGAATTTCGGTGATGGAGCCAGAAGTGTGGGATGGAGGTCTCTTTTTAGGGGCTGCATGATGCTGAACAGAGAGCAGAGAGGGTGTGGAGTCTCCTCCCTGAGGATATTCCAGACTCTCTGGACACAATCCCGTGCCATGTGCTCTGGGATGGCCCTGCTGGAGCAGGAATGGGGACCAGATGCCCCAGTGTGGTCCCTCCCAGCCTGACCAGGCTGTGGTTCTGTGACCATCATGAATCATGAGCAGCTTCGTGGTTGTGCCTACAAAGAGGTGCCCACACCACCCTCCCTTTGGGCTTGGACCCAGCCTGAGCCCCAACTCTGCCCTGTCCTCACCGGGGGAGGTCCCTGCCTGGCCCCAGGGAAGCCCATCCCAACCCACAGAGCCCACCCATGATTTTGGGCAGTGGGGATGCCCACAGAGAAGCTGTCACAGCCCAGCTGATCCCCAGCCCTTTGCAGAGCTTGCCTTGCACAGCAATGTGTAATTTGCAGTATGAAGGCAGCAAAAAGCTCAGGCACTGAGCTCCTGGGCTTTGTCAGGTTCCCAAACTCATAAACAACAGGATTCAATAATATGTTAATTCAGGGAAACTAATTTCCCATGTCATTAAATGGTCTTAAGCAAATTAGCTGAAATTTATTTTTCAAAATTTGAAATTAAAATTGCCACACATCTCCATCATGCTCTAGTCTTCCTCCTCTCTCATTCCCAAGTTTCAGCTGCTCTGCCTCCCTCCATCGTGGCTCTTTGTGCTGGTGTTTAACAGGGCTCACCACGTTCCTCTTTATGGACTCACCAGAGACTTTCAATTTAGCAACCTGGAGTGTCTGGGGAGTGATTTCAGCTCGTGTGTGAGCAGAGCTCCATATTTCAGAGCTGCTGCTTTATTCAGTGATCAGATTTCTTGACCAAGTTTTATGATCTCTGCGTTTTTATTGTGATCCAGATTAGAATAAGTGCTTTGTCTTCTGCAGCCATAAGTGATGTGGGAAGTGTTATTGATGATCAGAGAGCTCGTGTGTGTCTGCCTGGCAGGATCATTGTGCCTCTGGGTAAACCTTGAACAGAAATTCATCTGCTTTGCAAAAAAAATGTATGAGCCTCAACAAAACGTGTAAAAGAACATGAAAAATGACTTGAACTTTAAAGTTTCTGAGACTAATCCGTGTTGCTCATAAGTTTTCAGAATCCCTCCCTCCAAGAGGCAGAGGTAATAAATGCTGGCTTTTCCCTTTCTGTTGCCTGATCAGTCCCAGTTCCACACGTGCCTTTGGGCTCTGGACAGCAGAGCTGGCTCCAGAGGGGCTCCAGCTGATGGACAGCCCAGTGCTGAACGTGGGGTGGGCAGGACAAGCCTCTGCTCTTTGGATCAAGATGGAGAAGACGTTTAATGAGTTGGCCCCTTCTGTTGCATTGGAGAAACAAAAATCTGCATTGCTGTTCTTTTTATTGCCACTGAAAAGGCAGAAATCTGTCACCAGGAAAAGGTTGTTGGCTGATATTTCTGGTTTGCAATGTGTCCAGAATTAATTGGCTCCTGTTTGCTGCCCAGTTCCTCCTGGTGGATGCTGGGAGACGAGGTCACTGGAAAACAGCTCCCTGTGGTTTGGGGTTGTTTGGTTCTTCAGTTCTGAAGGAAAAACCTCTTTTCTGGGGGTGAGGTATGAAATTCCCATCACCTGTCATCATCTCATCTCATATAATTTGAGGGAAAACTTGTGCTGGTTCCCTGCAAAGCCCCTTGCCCAGCCAGGCTGCCAGTGACAGTCAAGGGCTGGTTTGAAAATGGTTAATGAAGGGCTCCCAGCACAGAAACTGTTTCTTTCCCCCTCCAAGCCCCCTGAACCGTCTGTCTCATGAGAAGTTTGGAAAAATCCTTGCTGAAACGCTTGTGTTTCGAATGTCTGGGTGCAAACACTGCCTGTCCTTGCAGAAATCCTCCCTCAGACAAAGCCACACAGCACAGAATATAATCCTATTGTTTGGAGCTGAGCAGATTTATATCAAGAAATCATAAACATAAAAGGACTTGTTCCTCAAATCTGGATCCTTGTTAACCAGCCCAGAGCCTTAAGGCCCCTTCCCACTCAAACCACTCTGTGATTCTGTGATCCAATTTCATTTACACCTATTTCCATTAGGCTGTCACTACACCATATAAATTACTCAAAATAAAAAGTCAATACAAATTTTCAATGCCCCAAAAACTCGGGAAGTAAATTAATCACATTTAGCAGGGAGAAATATGGGGAGTTCAGGAAAGGTCTGTGTAGCAAAACCAGATGTATTGGCTTAGTCCCATTTTCTCCTTGTTATCGGTGGCTATTTTGAGTAGAAAACTGATTGCTTGACTGGAAAACTCAGCTTTTAGCAATGCAGCAATGTAACAGGATTACCTTAGCAGCACCTCCTGGGACATGTCACAGGGCCAGTGGCAGATGTGCTCCTACATCCATGTTCCAGAAGGAGAAATGCAGGCAGGAGCATCCTCTGGAGACAATCTCCCCACGACCCACCTCTCCTTGGCTTCCTCCTCCCAAGCAATGCCTGGTGATTCTTTAGCCTCACCTCCTACCTGGCTGCTGCACCCATTTTAAACACAATCCCCTGGAAAAATCCTGATGGGATCTCTTTCTGAGTGGTTTTGCAGTCAGAGAGACCTTCAGGATGGAGCAAAGTGGTGGCTTTCATTTTATGCTACATCGTGGACAGTGGTAGATTAAAGCTGGGCCAGCAGAGCAAGGTGGCTGGTGACACCTCTCCCAGGGATGGTCTCTGTGAGAACAAGGAATTATTTGGGTTTGGGGTATAAAAGAGGTGCCCAGATCCATGGAATGTTCTGGGCTCACACAGGGACTCTGTCCCTTCGTTAGTGATTTCACTGTGAGAGGGTTTATATTCCATAAACCACAATAAACATTTTTTTAGCCATGCAGTACATGGGGTTGAAATCTCCACTAAGAACATATTTGATATCTGCTTTTGCAAACAATTATTTTATCAGTTTCTCCAGACTCCAAAACTGCACTAATTTCAAACATTTTCAACCCTAAACTTTTACAACTGAACAGCTCCAGAAAAAGTGTTTTGTCTCTGCAGAGGTTCAGCCCCATCTGAACACACCCAGTTCTCCCTCCAGGCACCGACTCCCATCCCAGGAGAGAGAATTCCCAGAATCCTGAGATCATTTGGGTTGGCAAAGCCCTGCCAGCCCCCAGAGCCCACCCTGTGCCCAATGCCCACCTTGTCCCCCAGCCCAGAGCTCTGAGTGCCACGGCCAGTCCTGCCTTGGGCACCTCCAGCCCTGGGCACTCCAACCCTCCTGGGCAGCTGTGCCAAGGCCTGACCACCCTTTCAGAGAAGGAATTCTTCCTGAGTTTTTCCTTATTACAGTGTATAATTTAATGCACAGCAATGATCCCTGGCTGTGGGTACCAATCCTCCCAAAATTCCCCCAAATCCCTGTGTCAGCTAACCCACAGTTTATGAGCTCACCATGCTGGCCATGGCCCTTTTGCCCCATTTTCACCACCTTTTGAAGCTGGAAAGACATTTTTTCTCTTCCTTCCATCCTCCTAAAATACCCTAGACCTGTTCCTTTCCCAGCAGAGGGTTACCACCTAATTATTTGAGAACTGATGACACAGGGATCTCCAAGCCAGTTATAATAACAGGGAAAATAAATATTAAATCTTTCAGAATTAGCTGAACCCAAATTTCCCAGCAACATCAAAGGATGCTCCATTAAAGAGAAGAATGTTACGCTTTAGCCCAAGAAGATGAGAGGAAATAGGAATGAAATAGAAAACTATCCCTTGCCAGAGTTTCCTTTAGAGAGTGAAACATTCCCCATCATCTTCCATTAGAGACAGTGAGTCACGTGTTCCACCCGGCCAGAGCCATGGCCCAGGCTCAGCTGTGCTTGCAGTGAAGATTTCTTTTGAAGATCCACTGCTTTATTTGAGAATATCAGATGGAATAAATAAAAAGAGCCTCAGTCCAGAGCAGGAACTGAGAGCTAAATGTCACAGGACGTGCAGCAGGAAATTGCCGTGAGTGGGGCTGGTTTGGAGCAGCAGCTGGAGAATGGGACTGTGGGCTGGACAATGAGCCAGGAACCACGGCAGGACTGGGGCTTTGTCTTCTCACGGCCACAGGGGTGTGTCTGAAGCTGCTCACGAGCACCATGACCTGCATCCATCCCCATTTCCTCTGCACACTGGGCAGGGAAGGGATGTGACACCAACAATGTTTGTGGCCCCAGCAGGGAGGGGCTGGGGGTTCTCCCTGACCAACAGAGACAGCACAAACTGATGTTCTCCTGTAATTTTTTAACCCTCATTAAAATGATGTGTTTAATTGGAAGCACACAATCACAGACGTGCTAAGGCTGGCAAAGAGTTCTACGAACACCCAGTCCAAACATCACCACCATGTTCACCATTCAATGTTTTGAACATTTCCAGGGATGGTGACTCCAGCACTGCCCTGGGCAGCCTGTTTAATGCTTCATAACCCTTTCCTTGGAGGAATTGTTCCTAATATCTAATTTAAACCTCCCCTGGTGCAACTTGAGGCCATTTCCTCAATGACACAATTCCAGAGATTTTTAAACAGAAATCCTTTCCCAATGAAGTTGTCCAAGCTGTATTTTAAGGCAGTTCAGTGCTGTGTAAAAAACATCTGAGAGTTCCTGGTGTTGCAGTTTGCCACCAGAGGATTTGCTTTCCCACTCCTGGTTGTCAACAGCGATGCCTCTGGCACCCAGAGCTGGGAGCTCCTCTTGTACCACGAGCACACACAGAACACCCTGAGAACCAGCATTTCAATTACCAGCACCTGCTCTCCAAGAAAATAAATAGAGATCAAAATCTATAAATGTTCTCTATAAATGTGCTGCTCAAGCTCAGGGCAGCTGGATGTGATCGAGGCAGCAGAAAAACCTCGCAGGGTGGGGCAGTGCCTCCTGCCAGCCTGGCAAATATTAACCCTCAGCTCTTGGGACTCAGCTAAAGCAATGTCTCCTGCTACCATTGTGCAGTTATTTGGGGGAGAATGGAGATGAATTGCAGATTTGTCACTATATTGAGCTTTAGTAGGACAGGAATTAACAAATCATCTAATATCATCTTAGACACGGAAAGCCTGATGTAAAAACTGAGTACAGAAGTTTAACCTACAAATGTACACTGATCTGCCCTAGTTTGCAGGAAATCAGGACCTGTCGGACAAGTAGGAACACACCCAGCCCCATAAGCCAAAAGGAACAACTCCCAAACCTCAGAAAAGTGCTTGTCTGTCTTCCCATATGGAATCAGAATCACAGGATGGTTTGGGTTGGAAGGGACTTAGAGATCATTTCCCTCCACCCCTGCCATGGGCAGGGACACATCCCACCAGCCCAGGTGGCTCTAGACCCCATCCAACCTGGCCTTGGACACTTCCAGGGATCCAGGGGCAGCCACAGCTTCTCTGGGCACCCTGTGCCAGGGCCTGCCCACCCTCCCAGTGGGGAATTTCTGTGCACAGCTCCCAGGTCCTTCAGAGACCTGTTTGCAAACATGTAGCTGACTCCTAATGTATCAGCACCTAATAATGGTGGCTTTCCCCACAGATCGGTTGCCTGGAGTGTTACAGTATTTTGTGGAATGGTGTCTCACCAGAGTGGTCTCCTACCCAGGAGGAGAAAGTGGGTGGACTTTGGAGGAGCCAACTTGAGAGGGGTCTGGGAACACTCTGGACCTGAAAATCAGCTGTGCTGGTTCCCCAAGGAAAGGGCACCCACAAGAGCAGAAACACAACCAGGAACTTTAATTTTCTGGATCACAACACACACACACACACAAACACGCATGCACCCCTCTTAAAACAGATTAAAAGATCTAATTGGTTCCCCTCACAGAGAAAAGAGCTCCCGATGGTTCCTGAGCAGAGACAACAATTTGCCTTTTCCCTTCCGTTCAGCAGAACTCAGTCCAAGCATTACAAGAGCCCTTTGAGCCCCTGTTTATACTCACCATGAGCAAGCTGTGTGTGGTGGTGCTGCTTTGTGAGGCTGAGGAAGCAGAGCCCCCCTGCTAAATCCTGCCCTAATACCCGAATGTGTTCCAGCTGCTCCCCACGGGCTCAGCTGGCAGGGAGGGTGGGGAGGGCATTGCCTGCTCCTGCCATTTGTACCAGCCCAGGAAAGAACAGGGCTCCTGCTGGGCACAAACTGGAAACAGGTTCAGCTCTGCTCAGTCCTGGCTCTGGGCACACAAGTGCTTGGGGACAGACAGAGCACGAGGGACCTTCTGGGTGTGTGGCAAGTTTTCTTAGAATCATAAAATCCCAGAATGGTTTGGGTTGGAAGGGACCTTAAAGTTCACCTCGTTCCATGGGCAGGGACACCTTCCATCAGCCCAGGTTCCTCCAGGCCCATTCCAACCTGGCCTTGTTTTATCCTTCTCCTCTTGCATGCAAGTCCCTGTTCTGGACCCCTCAGCATCCCCCTCAGGCCTGCTCCTCCTGGGGGGCACATCCTGCACAAGGGGGTGACACCACATCCCTCCTTGGCATCGGAGGGGCTGGAGCAGCTGAGGGAGCTGGGGGGGCTCAGCCTGGAGAAAAGGAGGCTCAGGGGGGACCTTCTCACTCTCTGCAAGTCCCTGACTGAGGCTGCGGTGAGGTGGGTGCCAGGAGTAAGGGCACCAACTCTGCCAGTTCCCAGATGGGCAGCATTCCCAACAATCAGCATGAAAAATCCCTGGTTTTCTCACAGACAACAATTTTACGTCAGTGTTTCTTTTTTCCCTCTGTGCTTCACTCTCTCAAGCATCCCCGTGGTGGGTGGCCCCGATTTGTTACCCGGATCCTGACTGCAAGCTCGTTGAAATCCTCGGGAAATCCCCGCAGACACCAGTGGATGAGTGTTGAGGTGTGCAAGGGCTGAACTCCCCTCTACGTGCATTGAATCGCATCTTCCTGGGTATTATGTCTGTGTCAGGAGGCTCCTCACCACAGAGCAGCTCAATGAGCGGCAAAAGGTGAGCACAAAGCCAGTGAAGGGCCCTGGAAGTTGTTTTTCATCTGTGGATAAATAGTTCTTTGTAGAGCCTTCGAGAGGGCCGGGGCTGCGGCGTTTCGCAGCCCTTGAGCGGCAGAGCCTTTGCAAGGGGAGCCTTTCACACAGCAAACCCGCTCCTCCTCCAAGCCCCTGACACCTCCAGGAGGCTCCTGCAGCACCACACCAAAGCAAACCTGGAGAGCCGGGGCTGAGCTGGGGACAAGCACAGCTGAGCAGGAACAAAGTCACCAGGTGACACCAAAAGGGGAGGGCTGGAAGCAGGAATTCCTTTAGTAACATTTTATTCCAGGACCAGAGACATTCCGGGCATTTCATCCATTCTTTTGTGATGCCAGCCGATGTTTTCAGCTACAAAAGCTCACACCAGATAAATATTGATCCTTTCTTTTCCAGCTTTTGCTGTATCCAGGCCTCCTCATAACTTTACAGTTTCACCATTCTGGCATAAAGGATCTTTAATAAATATTCAGACAAACCCTCATCTTCTTCAAATACCAAGATGCAGTTTGAGGTGCCTTCATTTCCTGCAGGGTGATTACTTTGTTTCAAGCGAAGTAATGGATTCCTTTCCTCATCACTGCATTATTTGCCCATTTTTAGTAAATAAAGCCTCCTGATTTTGCATTCCAGCCCCAAAGCAAGACTGTTGCACGCTGAGTTTTTCTCCCTGAAGATTCAAAGGAGACCGTCTATGGAGAAGGTTCATCTCTGAATTTCCAGAGCCAGTTAACATTCCTCTGCTTGGATCTGTGCACCCCCCTGAGGAACACAGTCATTATTATGGAAATCCTGGCTATGGCAGCACAACTGTCAGGGGTGAGAGAGTCTCAGGAAATATTAATGTCCACAGCCTGAAAACCAGCCTGCATTTCACTATAAAGCTCAGATAAATATAGTTAAGGGGAAAATGCATTCAAAATTATTACATTATAATAAAGAAATAATTTTGAATACATTTTGTTGAATTAATTTGAAAACTGCAGTGAACTCAAGTAACAGATGTTCAGTCTTTGGTGCAGCTGCTCTTTATGAGGTGTCCAGAGGGCAGGGCTAGGTGGATTTGGGGATAAAAATTAATCCTTCCCTGGGAGAGTGGGCAGGCCCTGGCCCAGGTTGGGCAGAGAAGCTGTGGCTGCCCCTGGATCCCTGGGAGTGTCCAAGGGCAGGCTGGACGGGGCTTGGAGCACCCTGGGCTGCTGGGAGGTGTCCCCTGCTCCAAGTCTCTTAATTTGTCCTTAAAAGAGCTCATTCCACCTTAGTCCTGGACATTCTGTTATGCTAAGAAAACTATTAGTCTGATACCCAGGAGACTAGAAGGAAGCAGGTAAATAACTTTCCAAAAGAGCATTTCACAGGTTTGTACATGCCTTGTGTAAAATGACCAGTCCAAACCCCCCAGTTTGCTGGGAAGCTTGTTGAATATCACTGATTATCTTTCTAAGCTACTTTTAAAATATCTTCTAACATTTCCTACAGCTTTGACTTCAGTCTTAATTGTCCATCTCTGAAATGTCATTTAGCCTTATCAAATATGACATACTTTCCTCATAGCCTGAATTTTCCCTGAACTTGCAGGAAAATGTGCCCCCATCATTGTGTTTCAGAGTTCCAGAGCTGGGCTGTGGAACAGAGGGATGGATGCAGCACAGTCAGGGCTGTTTTGGGAGCGGGGACTGGAATGTCATCAGAGCTGTCAGGAACGTGTCAGAGCTCTTTCCCACACATTCATTACTTTGCTTGGGATGGAGATTTCCCCTTCATGTCCCACTCAGTTGCCATTTTATGCTGATCAGGAAAACCTTGGATTTATTGCTGCACCTCTACCGAGGCTCTGCTGAAGTGTCTTTATTCAATTTATTTGCTCAAATCGTAACCACAGGTCATTTCCAATCAAGAGCATCTTAACTTATGAGAGAATAAACTTTACACACCTCGATGTAAGTGGCTGATAAATTAATTTTTTTGGAAGCAGCTCTGAAGTTGGCACATGCAATCCCCAAAGGTCCTTGTTGCGGCTCAGGCCTCTTTATTAGTCTGATTTTTGGAGTTTTCTGTGTCATTTGTCTCCTGACTCTTTTATAGAATGTCTTTATTAATCTGTTGGAGTAAGATTTGTTTGCATGTTGTGAAAGGGCAGTGCTGAGGGGGGATGTCCCTCTGCAGACAATGAGCTGAGCAAGTCCAGGACACCCTGTGTGCCTACAGACAGGGCAGGACAGGGAGATTCCACAGGGTCAGAGCCAGTCAGGTTGGAAAACCCTCTGAGCCCATCCAGTCCAACCATCCCCAGCAGTGCCAAGGCCACCACTGACCGTGTCCCCAGGCACCACATCCACAGGGCTTTGAAACCCCTCCAGGGATGGGACTCCA
>JAWMRC010000544.1:0-10222 GCA_035584755.1 Thripadectes ignobilis
AAGCCCATCCATGTGGCACATCCCAAAGGGTTGAGCCCATCCAGGTGAGCTCTCCTGGAGTCAGGAGCCACATCCCAAAGGGTTAAGCCCATCCAGGAGGCACATCCCAAAGGGTTAAGCCCATCCAGGTACCACATCCCAAAGGGTTAAGCCCATCCATGTGGCACATCCCAAAGGGTTGAGCCCATCCAGGTGAGCTCTCCTGGAGTTGGGAGCCACATCCCAAAGGGTTAAGCCCATCCAGGAGCCACATCCCAAAGGGTTAAGCCCATCCATGTGGCACATCCCAAAGGGTTAAGGCCATCCAGGTACCACATCCCAAAGGGTTAAGGCCATCCAGGTACCACATCCCAAAGGGTTGAGCCCATCCAGGTACCACATCCCAAAGGGTTAAGCCCATCCAGGTGAGCTCTCCTGGAGTTGGGAGCCACATCCCAAAGGGTTGAGCCCATCCAGGTGACCTCTCCTGGAGTTGGGAGGCACATCCCAAAGGGTTAAGCTCATCCAGGTACCACATCCCAGAGGGTTAAACCCATCCAGGTACCACATCCCAAAGGGTTAAGGCCATCCAGGTGGCACATCCTAAAGGGTTAAACCCATCCAGGTACCGCATCCCAAAGGGTTAAGCCCATCCAGGAGGCTCTCCCGGAGTCGGGAGCCACATCCCATGCTAACCGCAGACATCTTCAAACCCCCGACGGAAAAGCTCCCGCTGCAAAGTCAGACTTGTCGCCCAGGACCTGGAGCGGCTCCGTGTCACCTGTCAGTGCCGGGGCCGCCTCCAGGGATGGGAGGCTCGAGTTACCGAGGGGAAAACTCTGCCGGCGCTGGCGACAGCTCCCAGCCCCGCGCATTCCTCCCCCAGCTAAAAAAAGACGCCCGGGCTTTGATCTCCTGCTCCGTCTGCACCACAGGGAGACAATGGAGAAGGCCCTTGGGGAGGAGGAGGGGGAGGTGGACTTGACAAGACATTCCCTAAACCAGCTTTCTCTCCAGGTCTTGGAATCAAAGGGGATGAGGGGGCGGGCACGGCAGCGAGGATGAAAGGGGAGCTGGAGCCTGGCAGAAGGGAAGATCCCACAAAGGGCCTCCTTCTCAGGCAGGGAATTCTCCAGCGAGAGAGGACCAGCTGGCTAAAGGGAATGGGAATGAGCCTGGAGATGTTTCTGCTCTGCCCTGGTTTGAGTGTCGGCCAGGACGGGGAAAAACAGCGGTGTCCGTTCCTTGGGAACGGTGGGAAAATCCCCACTGGATACACCGAGGGTTGGGAGAGGGAACTCAACTCCTGGGAAGCCAAGGAGGGGATGGCAGCAAAAGAAGAACCTCATTCCAGGGGAATTTCCATGGCAAACCTGGAGTCAGGGCCGTGTTTTGGGGAGGGAAGTGATGGCAAAGGTATCAAAGCACGGGAAGGACAAGGGACATCGTTTTTTGGGAATGTCTGTCTCTTAGGGAATCTACCTTTGGCAGCCAGTGAGGACCTGAAGAAACGGGGACAAAAGAGTGGAGAGGGGGGTGATGAATTCAATTAAACTTTAATTAGCACGGTCCCCTGGGGAACCTGAAGCTTCCATGGTCCATTTTCCCAGGTCTTTCATTTTTTTTCTCACTGTTTTACGGACATTTCCCAGCTCCAAGAGCATCCAGGTGAGTCACCTGAGCCCTCCCACGTGTAGGATTGGGGACCCAAAGGGACATGCAGTCCCTCCCTCCAGGGAATGAGGGGATGAAGGGCACCCCAAACAGAAATTTGGGCAACTGAGGCAGGGACAAACATGACCATTTGTCTAGAGGTGCTCTGAGAACCGTGGAAGGAGAGCAGGGTTGCTGCAACCTTGGCCAGCTCTCCAAGCACGGGGTCATCCCTCCTTCTGAGAAGCTCTGAACCTTCCTTCAACCCTCAGAGCAGTTCCCAGATATTTATATAAATACATATGCACACACCTGAGACAGTGTGGCTTGGGAATCTTCAGGCCCTGGGCCTTATCCCCACCCTTTGCCCTCATTAATCCTCCTGGTTTGGTTGTTTTTTTTCGCTTCCTCACATTCAGGAAGAATCTGCTTTTTTTTCCTGCTTTTCTCCAGCAGAAACGATTGGCCTCGGCTCCTTCCCTCTGCCCAGGGAGCTGCTAGAAGCAAAGGGGGTGCTCCCCTTTACCCCTTTTTACCCCTTTTACCCTTTTTACCCCTTTTACCCCCTTTCTCCCCCCTTGGCCCCCACTGCTCCCACCACCCCATCCAAACCCAGATCCCCCGGGGATGTTTCCCCCTGGCCCTGGGGTCGAGGGGGGGCAGAACCTCCCGTGCTGCTGTTGCCTAAGCAGGGCTGATCCAGATGTGGGGAACAGCTGGAGCGCTGGAACGGGGCTGGGGATGTGGCTCCGCTTCCTGGCTCCCTCACCGCCTTCCTGCACGGCCCGGGGGCAAATTCATTTGCCTCCTTTGTGCTTTGTTTGCCTATCGGGAGGGAGCGGTTCCCACATCCCACTGTCCCTCCTGGTTGCTCTCTTTAAACCTTCCAGGTCGGGGACAATCCCTCCTCGCTCTCCAGCGCTTTGCTCCTCGTCCAATTCCCTTTTTTAATCCCAAATTTTCAGGCAGATCCCAATCTGGGCTGCAAGATGCGGTGGAGAAGCCTTTGGGGGTTGAGCCGTGGCTTTCCACGCTCCAGCCTGAGCTTCCCTGCTCGGAGGGGGAAGAGGGAATGAGCCACCCCCGGGGTTTATCCCCTCCCTTTGACTTCCAAAGGTGTTCATTCCAAACCTTCCCTCCCGAGCCTGCACCTACCTGCAAATGCAACTCAGCTAAAGTGGAATTGGCAGAGGCGAGGCAGCCAGCCCCCAGATTCCTCTGGCTCCTTCCACAGGATCCTGGGGGATGTCTTTCACCTCGCACGCCGTGGGTGGCAGGGACCTAAATAACCCCCTTCAGCGGTAGAACATGTTCAGGAGGTGCCAGTGCTCCCTCTCGGCCTCAAATTCAGCTGCAGGATTTATGGCTCCAGCCCTGTCAGGGATCCGGAGGGATCCCAGAGCTGGGAATAACCTCCCATTCCCCACCCCTGCTGCACAGGGTTTGTTGTCGCTTCCCTCAGGCACTTTTTGGGGGTTTTTTTATGCCTTTAGAGCCTCTAAAGGCTCGGGATTGCCATTGTGTCCAGCAGGGATGGGATGCTCAGCTCTAAGGAATCCGTTCCCTCCGGTGAACCTCGTTTTGGAGGTGCAATTTGGAGAATTGGGGGCAGAAAATACAGTTTGCAGTCTAATATTAAATACTGAAATCCAGGGCTCAAAAAAAACCCCCCAAAACCTCTCCTGCAGTGTGGGCAGGAATGTGCAGCACCCCTACAAAGTTTTCCCTACAGGGATGTGTTTTTAGGGATCATGGTGGGAATCTCAAACCTTTTTCCCCTCCAAAGAGCTGAAACTTCTCGGAGTAACAGGATGCTCCAGTGCTGGGCAGATCTTGCTCCAGGTACATCAAATTAACAAATATTCCTGCTCAACTCTCAAATGTGCCCGTGGAAATTTCCTTCACTTCCTGATGGAAAACGCTGCTGACTTCCCAGAGTTTTTGGAATTCAAATCTGCAGATTAGAGAGGAACAATTTCCACAATCCAAACCCCTTCCCTACGGAAAGCTGGGTGAGGTGGGAGCTCTCAGACCAATCTTGGTGCTGATCCCGAGGTGAAGGTCAGCAGGAGATTCCTGCTTTTCCAATTTATCAGCTCTCCAGCCATTTCCCAGGACTTTTTCTTCCATGATTTATTGTGATCAAATCAGAAATGATTAATTTACTACTAATAATCAAGATTTGAGGCAGAGACCAGAGCACTGGACTGACTCAGGGCTCCTGTTTCCAGCTCTGTTCCTCTTTTCCTGAACAAAATCACCAGGAAAAAGCTGGGATTTAGCAAGATTCCCTTATTTCTGGAGGGAAAAGCACACACTTGGGAAGTTCTGGACACACCTGGATGTCAATTTAACAGGCAGAGCAGCAACTAAAGGTGTTTTCTTTCCTTTCAGTCCAAACCAGTTGCATTTTGGAGCCAGGATCAATAGTGGGAGATGTTGGGAAAAAACCTGAGCTTCTGTTCATGTGGTAGGAGTGGAATTCTTTGGGAAGTGACTTCCAAACTTAAAGCAGGACTACCCAACACACCACGAGCTCCCAAGCCATGGAAGAACTTTAAAGATTGACCAAAATATTCCCTTTATTCTCTCTATTTGTTGGGTTGATGTTTTTTCCCAGGTTTACTCTGCTGGAATGAGGGTTAGTGACACATTTCTCAGCTTTAAAAGGCTGTCGAGCTTCCCAAGCCATCCCAGCTCCTGAAGAAAAAGGCAAATATCATGGGCCGTGAGAGTTGGCAGCACAAGAAAGAACTAAATAACAGGAGAGGATCCCGGACCCAGCAAATCAGGGGGTGATTTGTCATTACATTTAATGGAGGCAGGATTTGGAGATGGCTTTCTTGGGCTCCAAAAACACGGCTGCCTCCCATTGAACTCTGCGAACTCCCACCACCTCTCCCAAGGCTCTGGGATGAAACAGAGACCCAGGACTTCAAAGATGAGTTCAGGCACCATGGGGAGGTGAATCAGGCCCGGGCTGAGCACAAAGCATCATCCACAGGAGCTCAGAGAGCTCTGCCTGAATTCAACTCCACTTCTTTGGGTCACGCCTGGCTCGGCTCCTGCCCAACCCCGTCCTCCCAGACGCCTTCCCCTCGATCCTAGAAAGCTCCAGCCTCGCTGGGTTTGTGTTTTCCCCGGCCACAGCAGCCTCCTCGGAGCAGGCACAGTGCTCATTAAGTGCCAGGGGATATGGCAGTGGGAGCAGGAAATTGCAGCCTTCCCCGAGACACAAATCTGTCATTTCTCTTCCCTCAGTGCTCGGGAAGGGATGCTGCTCCAGATGGGATTTCAGGGATAGGATCAGCCCCCCAGCACCCCCCTCCTTGTGCTCCCAACCCAGCTCTGTTCCTGCCTCCCCACACGTTGCCAAGGCTGTGGATTAAAGGGCAGAACCCAGCCCTGCTCTGAGGAAATGGGCAGAAAAACAACTTCAAGGGACTCTCGGACAGCCCTGATGTTCTCACTGGGACGAGGACTAAACGTGTCCCACAGGGAGAGGAGGAGGCTGGAGAAGGGGCTGCTGGCCAGGGCTCCTCAGCTCCACTTCCAGCTGGGGGTGGGATGGGAAGGGGATCAGGAGCCAGGATGTTGGGCTTTATTCCTGGTTTGAGGCACTTCCAGCAAAGGGAGTGACCAGCTGGTGCTCCCAGCTCGGTCTCAGGTGTGACTGGGGGTGAGGAGTGGAGATTCCTGGGGGGGAAACTGAGAGAGGGGGAATTTAGATCTGTGGGAGGAATCCTGTCCCATCCCAGGAAGCGTCCAAGGCCAGGTTGGACGGGGCTTGGAGCACCCTGGGCTGGTGGAAGGTGTCCCTGCCCGTGGATGGGCTTTGAGGTCCCTCCCAACCCAAACCATTCCATGATTCCAGGATTTCTGGCTGTCCCACTTCACAACACGACACCAAACAAACAGCTTCTGCAAAGGGCACCACAAACCCGATGCTGTTCTCCCTCCCAGCTGCAGGAGCTCAGTCCAAACCCCCAATTTTTGCCCAGTTTGTGCTCCTCGGCAGGAGATAAAAGAACTTTGGGCACCAAATCCCATCGCAGGTCAGAGCTCTCCCAAGCTGAGAATGCTCTGAAGCCAAGGAAGGTGTCAGGGAAGTCAGTCATGCACATCCATGAGAGACCAAAGAGCCTTTTTTTTCCCCCTCCTCCTGTCTAGTTGTGCCTTAATCCTGATTTACACCCGGGATTAAAGGCTGGGGCAGCTCCTCACAGCAGGTATTTGTGCAGGGAAACCTCATGGCAAGGAGGAAACGACGAGCTACAAAAGAATCGGGTCCTTTGACGACTTTCCAGCACAGGAAGATGTTTTGCTGCTTCATCACTGATGGGTTCCTCAACCCTCCAGCTCACACCCTCTTGCCCTTGGAGCATTCTCTTTGGGATCTGGCTTCTGACAAAGCTCAGCAGCTCCGTGTCCAGCCAAGAGGAGCTTTCTCAGTCCTGAGAGTCTGTGCAGAAACAGCACCTGAAGTGCTTGGAACCCCGAGGGTGGGAATGGCTCTTTGTTGGGCTTTTGAGGGAGGTCTCAGGTGGATGGGGTGAATTTTCTCAGAAGGAATTCCTAATCTCAGTTCGAGCCCCATCCCTGGGAGTGTCCAAGGCCAGGTTGGACAGGGCTTGGAGCACCTTGGGCTGGTGGAAGGTGTCCCTGCCCATGGTAGGGGTGGCACTGGATGATCTTTAAGGTCCTTCCAACCCATGACCACCAAGTCCAGCCTTGCTGCCCCATGAAGAAGAGCAGCTGTCCAGCCTGACCCTTCCATCGCCCTGGAGACCTGACCCTTCCATTGCCCTGGAGACCTCCCGCTCTTCCAACCCTCGGGAGGGACTTTCCAATCGCCAGCAAAGTTTAAGAGCTCCTCTCTCCAACCACGACGGGGTTAATTCGGGGATTTCTGCAGCGCGGCGAAGCAGGACAAGGCGATGGCAATGACCCCACGCGGGTTTTGCTGCCCCTCTCTTCTCCCCCACGCACACGGAAAGCCGGAGCCTGGGACGGGGCGAGGCTCCTCTCGCGGCAGATTCTCCTGCAGACCTGCAGGCACCTTTGGAAAACCACAAAACGGTAACCAAATAAACAAGCGGGGCGTCTCCAGCTCACCACACCCCCGAGCCCCGCGGGCCACCCGCGCCTGCCAAGGCGCTGACGGCGCTGGGGAAGCGGCGAGTGCCAGCGCTGGGAGGGGGGCTGGGGACCCACGGGGGGCTTTTGTGGCTTTGGGCTGGCTCCCCGGCGAGCTGGCAGGAGCAGAACCATCCTCCCCGACCGTGGGGGAGAGATTCGAGGGCAGGGGAGAGATTCGAGGGCAGGTGAGAGCTCCGGCTCCGCTCCCGCTGAATATTCGGAGCCCGGAGGGAGCCGCAAATTCAGCTCTCGGATGGTCCCTACAGGGCTTGAACCCTTGGTGGGTTTAGGACCAGGCTCCGACCTAACTAATCTCAAGGGCTGCCACTCTGATGTTCCCCGAGAAGATCCCAGTGCTCCAATCCAACATCCCAGTGGTTCAGTGGCAGATTAGCAATTATGGGCAAACCCGACGTGCACAGGGGGATTTTACTCTGAATTAAGTGGTAATAATCCTGCTTAACAGTGTTGGGAGAAAATGTGGCGTTCCCAGTAAAGACACCAGGGGGCTTTTCCCCCAGTTTTACTTTGGAGCTGTGCGTGGACAGGATGGGTGATGGAACCTGGAGCTTGATATCCTTCCTGATCAAGAGATATGAATTAATGTCGATCATGGAATCAGCAAGTAATCAGAGCAGGGAAACAGAAAATTTGGGATTGGGGTAGTTCAGACCAGGGGAACAGCAAGTTTGGGATCAGGGGGTACTTCAGGGGAACAGAAAATTTGGGATCAGGGGGTAGTTCAGACCAGGGAAACAGAAAATTTGGGATTGGGGTAGTTCAGACCAGGAAAACAGAAAATTTGGAATTAGGGGGTAGTTCAGGGAAACAGCAGGTTTGGGGTCAGGGGTACTTGAGGCCCCTGATCCCAAGGGAATCAGACCAGCTGCCTCCCACACCCACTGGGGGTGTGGGCACAGCGTGGGGCAGAGCAGAGGAGGGGGTTCAGTGCCAGGGAACCCCAAAGGGCAGCAGCAAACCCAGCTCTGGGGGGAGCAGTGGGATCCTCCAGCCCTCACCCCAATCCCAAATGCTCCGAGGTGCAAATTCAGGGCCAGCCCAGCCTGGCAGTGGTTCTGCTGCCCCAACCCATCTCCCCCTGCCCTTCACCTCCCCCTTCCCTTCACCTCCCCCTTCCCTTCACCTCCCCCGTCCCTTCACCTCCCCCCTCCGCTGTCCCTGCCCTTGTTTTGTCCCACAGCCCCTCTTGCAATCCCTGTCTCTGCCTTCTCTCCTCCCTTCAAGGTGCTCACTAAACATTCCGCTGCCTGGAACGGAGAGTTTCTTCCCGTGGCTCTGGGAAATGCTCCTTTATTTCCCAGCGTGGCCCAGCTCATGAATAACCAAATCTTTGATTTGGAAGTGATTCCTGTTGCAGTGACACCTCGGAGACCCAAAACACAGAGGTTGCTGCTGCCCACAAGCAAAGCAGGGAGTTCTGGAGTGCTCGTGACCTCAGGTGACACCTTTATCAATGTCACCCATGCCAGGAGCCAAAACAGGAGCAGGAATCTCACTTGGATTGAGCTTGGGAGAGGCTGCTGAGCCTTTCCCACAGCTCAGGAGTTTTCTCATGGATATGGAGGCTAAAGGGACTGGGGGATGTGGCTTGGTGGGTTGGTGGATGGATGTGATGTTCTTGTAGGGCTTTTCCAAGCTTTCCATGATTCCAGGGTTTGTCACTGGCCATGAATGGCAGGGAGCAAATTAATTCTTAAATCTGCCCTGCACAGTCTCTCTGGTCTCTGGAAAACGTTTCCCAGCCTGACTCCCTCCTGTTTTCTTGCCAGGGATTAAAACAAGGAAAAACCAACAAAAACCTCCCCACCAAAAAGAGACTGCTGAGGGGTCTGGGGGCAGGAGACACTGAGCAAGAGGAGCTGTAAAAATGGCCTTTCCAGCACTGGAAAAAGGGCTCCCTGAGTGCTGGTGACACTTTTGGGGGGTCAGCAGTGGATTCAAGAAGGGGGGAGCCCAGCAGTGTGGAGCAGCCCTTCCCTGGTCCACCCTCTCAGCTTCTTCTACTTACTTTTATTATGTTAAATCTCTGATAAGTGCATGAGGTACCCCCTATTCCCCGTGTTGTTTTGAACATGATTTTAATCGTGTTTTTTCTTATCATCTTTCCAATCCCTCCAGCAAGCAGGAAGCTCTTAGGTTGTCTCTTCCCATCTGGAAGCCACTTCCCAGCTCCGGTCCTACCGGTCGTGTTTTAGTCACACACCAGGAGTTTCCCAACTAGTCGTGTCCTCACATTGTAAAGGAGCAAACACAACACCAGGAATTTGGAAAAAAACAGCTCCACTTTGCAGCTGCAGCATCACTTTTAAGGAAGGGAACCCACTGCACAAGCAAATAGGACACAACGAACATGAGATGGCCCCAAGCTATAAAATTGGGATCAGGGAATGTCCATGTTTAAGGGAATGAGGACTTGGGCTTGAAAATATACTGGGATTAAATCACTCTTTGGTGGTCTCATGGACAGAGCAGACCAGGCAGCCCAGGGGAAAACATTAATCAATCCATACATCAGCCTTTGGCTTTGCAAATACGAATTCAAATCAGCTTCAGGCTCATCCAGACCTTCCAAATCCAAAGGAGCACAGGATTGCCCAGCCCAGCCTTGGCACCGGGACAACCACCAGGGTTGGCAGGGGCTGCCAGGACACTCCAGGCACAGGATGGAGCAGGTCAGGAGATGTCCCCAATTCCCTCTGCTTGGTGAGGGACCTCTTCCTGACAGTCTGGATCCCCTCAGGACATCCCAGACACCCCCAGGGACTCGCTTGGGCGCTGCAAGAGTTAACCAAATATTTGCTGGATGGTTTAAGGGGCTTCTCAGGTTTTTTTTAAAGCCTCCATTCTTCTCATTTCCTTGTCCCCCCATCCAGTCCCACCTCCCCACGGGGCCCCGGGGGGCGCTGATCTCGGGGGTGGCTGGGTGGTAAAAGCACTTCAAAGGGGCTGCGAAGGTGAAGGGTGTAATTACCGAGGGCTGAGCACCCTCCGGGGCGTTTGATGTCCCTGCGAGCAGGGCGGCATCAAAGGGCGGCACTTGGAGGAGCTGGGGAAGGGGAGCAGGACGTGGGGAAGGAGGGTGGGAGAGGGAGAAGGAGAGTGGGACATGGGGAAGGAGGATGGGAGAGGGAGAAGAAGAGTGGGACATGGGGAAGGAGGACAGGAGATGGGGAAGGAGGACAGGAGATGGGAAAGGCAGGAGATAGAGAAGAAGGGTGGGAGATGGGAAAAGAGGGCAGGAGGTAGAGAAGGAGGGAAGGAGATGGAGAAGGGCAGGAGATGGAGATGGAGGGCAGGAGATGGGGGAGGAGGGCAAGAGATGGGGGAGAAGGGCAGTAGGTGGGGGAGAAAGGCAGGACATGGGGAAGGAGGGCAGGAGATGGGGAAGGAGGGCAGGAGATGGGGGCGCAGGGCAGGACATGGGGACGGA
>JAWMRC010000545.1:0-10221 GCA_035584755.1 Thripadectes ignobilis
AACACCCATCCCATCACCACCACCCCTCCCAGCACATCTGGATGGCACCACCTGCAACCAGAAGCCACCCACCTCGAGCACATCTGGGTGCCCCTCCCCTCTCCCTTATCACATCTGGGTGAATGCTCATCTGGTCCCACCTTGGCCACATCTGGATGACCCCAACTACAACCAGGAGCACCACCCTGGCCACATCTGGATGGCCCCATCTTGAACCAGCTGACACCCTTCCTATCGCGGCACATCTGGGTGCTCCTCCCACCTCACGTGCCACATCTGGGAGTGTCCACTCCTACCCCAGACACATCTGGATGGATCCCACCAACAAACAGGAGACCCTCCCTTAGCCACATCTGGGTGCCCCTCCTGCTCCCCACCTCACATCTGGGTGCACAGCTGCTTCCACCCTGGACACATCTGGACAACCCCACCTACATCCTGGAGCAATTCTGCAACATCTGGAACTGTTGTGGCCTTGCCCTGCCATAACCATTAGGAGCTTCTCCAATATAAACCACGATATAATATGAAATACAATGAAAGAAATAAAATAAATAAAATCAAATACATTTTATCGCTTTCTCCACCCAAATACAGGCAAATCTGGCCCCATTATCCCCCTCTGAGCCATTGTCACTGAGATGTGTCACTATGGAAAGGTCCATTAGTCATTACCTGGGCCATAATGATGTTAATGAGCCCAGACTCATCCCATTCATGTCAACAGGACACAGGGAATTCCATGCAGATCCAGCTGTTTAAGGAGGGGAAAAAAATGAGCCTGGCACTCCTTAAACCTATATTTATTTATTTTAGAATTGTCTGAATCCATTAAACCGGTTCCACCTTTCCCAGTTATTTTATTCTCTGTGGGGCTTCAAGGACTGTGTGATTATGTTAGGGATGGTTTTCTCTCCCCCCTGGATTTCCCAATCCAAAGGAGTTGCTGGACTAGAAAGGTGGAATTATTGATGAGGAGATACTGGGCTATTGTCCCTGGTACGTCCCCCAACAGCTCATTGAGGTGTCACCAAACTGTGCAGGGATCCCATTTCCCTCTGGTTTTCCCCAAGGTAGAGCCAGACCCCTTTGTTTTCCACGTTTCCCACTGCAGAGCTCCGGATGGAACCATCCCACTTCCATTCCCACAATTCCCAAGGGAAAATGGATAAAAATTATATAAACCTCATCTTAATTATCAAGAGCTTTGACCCAGGTCGTGCTTGGGTAGGACAGACAAGAGACTGGAACAGATCCAAGCTAGGACAGGTTTTTCCCAGCTCACCCACCCTGCCAACCCCATCATGGACACCTCAAGCTTGGGAGAAGCCTCCACCAAACTGAATAAATCCTACAGAATCCAGGGAAAATGGAAGCAAATCAAACCCAAGCCGGTCCTTGGCTTGGAAGGAAGGAGGCCGAGGGCGAACAAGCCCTGGCACGACATCATCCTCCCCTGCTCCCTTCCCATCCCTTGAGAGCCTTGACTCATCCAGCAAGAAAAGTGGCTTGGATGCATTTTTCCTGGGGTTGTGGTGCAAGAGGGATCAAAGAGGCTTTCCCAGAGCCAGCCCTGCCTCCAGGGATTTCCGCTCCCGGCCTCAATCCGGGCGGCTCCTTCCCAGGGGAATGAGTGGCCCCGCTATTTGGGGATCTCAGCAGGGAGCAATGGCTTTGATTGACCCAAAATCCAGATTTTCCCTGGAATCATAGGACAGTTTGGGTTGAAAAGGACCTGGGACATCATCCAGACACCTTCTACTAGACCAGGTTCTCCTGATCTTTGCATCTCTCTGTCCTCAGCAGCACAGGAATCCTTCCCATGGAATCCTGGAATGCTTTGGGTTGAAAGAGGCTTTAAAGATCATTTATTTCCAACCCCCTACCATGGGCAGGGACACCTTCCACTATCCCAGGTTGCTCCAAGCCCCATCCAACCTGGCCTTGGACACTTCCAGGGATGGGGCAGCCACAGCTTCTCTGGGAATTCCATTCCAGCCCCTCCCCACCCTAACAAAGAAGAATTTCATCCCAATATCCCACCTAACCCCACCCTCCGGCAGTTTAAAGCCATTTCTCCTTGCCCTGTCACTCCATCCCTCCTCCAAAATCCCTCCCCATCTTTCCTGGAGCCCCATCTTTCCTGGAGCCTCTTTAGGCACTGGAAGGAGCTCTGAGGTCTCTCTGGAACCTTCTTTTGTCCCAGCTGAACATCCCAAGTTTGAGGGAAGCTTTGCTGTTGTCCCTCCTCTCCGTGCCCTTCCCAGGTGTGCTCCTCACACCTGGCTGAGGGTGGATGAGACCATTTCAAGGCTCAGCTGCAATGAGGGTCCTGCTGCCATCAGGGGCAGGTGGAAGCAATAGAGTCATCCCATGAATAGGGATGGAGAGGAGTGGGATGGGGAAGGGCTTCAGGATGAGGGTCAGCAGGGCTTGCTGTTCTGTGGGCTCTGGACCCAATGTTTGGGTTCCAAGACCCCTCCAAATCCAACCTGATGGGTGAAAGGCAGTTGGATTTGGGACTAATTTAATTGTGTCATCGAAGAGGGAGTTTCTCCTTCAAGGTGGGTTTTTCTAAGCTGTTTTTGAATTAATATATTTGGTCCCATCCTCCACCTGAGTGGTGCAAAATATCCCCCCCTTCCCTGAGGAGATGCTGTCTAAGAGGCTCTCCCTAATTTTGGAGTTAAAACCTCCTTTCCCAGGGTGCATCTTGGGGTGGGAACCTCCCACTGGGCTGAGGGGGCTTTAAATAAACTTCCTGGAGGGGGGAATTTCCCTTAGGAAGGGAGGTGGGTGAGGTTTTCTCTGAGCTGGGTGGGTTTGGGGGAGGGTGTTGTGCTGTGCTGTGCTGGGTGAGTTTGGTCCTAAGGCCAGCTCTGAGTGCTTGGGAAGGGGAAAGAAGGAGGTTTTCCAAGTGTTTTCTACTCCTTGGAAAGCTCCCAGGATGTTTTGTGGTGCTTTGTCACTTCTTTCTTTGAGGAGTCTCTTTCTTTTCTGAGTGGTGGAGGTTTTTTGTGGATTGGGACCACCTTGGTGGTTTGAATATGATCCTTATTTCCTGCATCCTCTGAGGCCCTGAGTTTCCATGGGGAGCAGGGATTTGGGAAGGTCTGGTTGCTCCAACCGTAAGGAGAAGGGAGGTGAGGGCTGGGTGGTGGTGGCCCAAATCCTGCTTTGCTGAGAAGATTCACCATCTCAATTTGCCTCCTGCTTAATTATTTCCCACAGTGGTGGGAGCTGTGAATTCCTACACAATTTGAGTGGGGGTTTTGCTTTTATTTTTTTAGCAGCAATTTGACTTTTGCCACCTGTAACAGCAGCTCAGGGACTGAGCTCAAGGGTTTTGCATTTCTTGGTCCTTGTTAAAGCTGAGTTTAACCCCTTTGGGGTTTTCTCTGAGGGCAAACTTGGGGTTCCACCGGCCACGTGCTGTCTCCATGTTGCTGCAGGGACATCCTTGGGGATTCTGCCATAACATCCCCAAGAACTTGTGGATGACAGAGCCATGGGGGTCTCAAGGGACAGTGGGGTGAAGAAGAGCAGCAGGTGGGTCCCATGGGGCATGGCAAGGGATTTTTGGGATGCTCCAGCCTTGTGTTACCACAATGGCTCTACTGGGAATTTCAGGGGATGGAGCTGGAAAATCCCTTCAGATTTCCTTTTGGAGGCCCTTTTCTGGTGCTGCTGGACATGAGGGTTGGGTGGTGTGGCATCACACCATGGTTTATTTTCCCCACCAAGGGGTTTGCTCTGGGTTTTACCTTCTTGGCTCCAGTGGGGTCAGTTTGTCCTTGTCCCCAGGAAGCGAAAGAAGGAGTTGGAAAAGGGGCAGGAGGTGGCAAAGGTTGCGAGGAGGGAGCTGGAACATTCCATGCAGGTATCACCCATCCCTCTGTATCACCACTGGGACCATCCCAAATGTTTTATGGGCATCAAACCCATGGTATGAACTTCCTTCTCCCTTACACTGCTCTGTCCTGGTGCAAAGCCCTCTGCAGGAAAAGAGAAGAAGAAGAAACCATTGCAGGTCAAGGAGCAGCCACTGCAGGAGAACATCATCAGCAGGTAAGTCCTTGGCTGGATGAGGGATGGTGGTGGGATCTTCAGGGCTCTGCTCCCCCTATGGGAGTGTCATGTCCAACTCTGCTTTCTTTGTGCTGCTTTGATTATCAAAATGGGTTTTAATTGGGAGAAATAAAGGCATGGAGTGATAGGACAAGGGGGAATGGCCTTAAGCTGAAGGAGGGAGGGTTTAGGGTTGGATATTGGTAAGGAATTGTTCCCTGTGAGGGTGGTGAGGCCCTGGCACAGGTTTCCCAGAGAAACTGTGGCTGCCCCATCTCTGGAAGTGTCCAAGGTCAGGTTGGATGGGGCTTGGAGCAACCTGGACTAGTGGAAGGTGTCCCTGCCCATGGCAGGGGGTTGGAACTCTGGTTTTTAAGGTCCTTTCCAACCCAACCCATTCCGTGATTCTACAAAATGTGTGTTCCTTCTGTCTCCTCCTTGTCCAAGAAGCTCCCTAAAGCAGGAGGCTGCAGAAGGAAAAGCTCTTGGCTCGAGCCTGCGGAATGGGACCCAAGCTGAGATGGGATCTCACCCTGGGACGGTACGTGGTGGTCTCTGTGCTGAAGGATTTGGGAGAGCTCCATGTGGTTTGATCCCAAGGGAACCATGAGGGTGATGTCCTACACCCAACGGAACCATGAGGGCGATGTCCTACAGCTCAAGGATGTGTGAAAGCCCTTAAAAGGGACTTTGGAGCATCTTGAATTAAATTAAGGAGTAAATTCTCTCTTGTTTGTCCTTGGGGTTGGATCGGGCACATTTTGGGGCTGGCCCAAGGGCATGACCTGGCACTGATGGGGAGCACCAGGACATGGGTGACTCTCTTACTTCCCATGCTTGAGGTGGGGATTGGTCTCACCCTGCAGCATCTTTCCTGAGGGATTTGATCTTCGTGTCCCATCCCTAGAAGTGTCCAAGGCCAGCTCGGATGGGGCTTGGAGCAACCTGCTCTGGTGGGAGGTGTCCCTGCCCGTGGCAGGAGGCTGGAATGAGATGATCTTTAAGGTTCCTTCCAACCCAAACCATCCCATGATTTTTGGCCTATCCTGACCAATTCCCACTATATTTTGCTTTGTCCACATTGACCATTTTCCGCTTCCCTTGTGTAAACCCATCAGAGTTGCTTTTTCTTTTCCCTGTGGGGAGTTTCCATCCCTTTTCCAAACAGGACCTAAAATGTCAGCCACCTCTTTCCTGGTTGGATAAACTTGAAGCTGCAGCCTCAAAACTCCCCCCAAGGGTGCTTGTGGTCCATGTCCTGGTGTTCCTGGTGCAAACATCAGGAATTGAATGCAGGATTTACTTCGGAAGGTCCTGAGCATTCCTGCCTTCACCAAGGTGATTCCTGCCAGCAGCTGACGGATTGTGAATCCCAGAGCGGGCGTATTCCCAGGGAATGAAAGTTTATATTGCCATAACCAACCTGTAATTAACTCGGGGTTTTTTTTTTCCCTCCTTAATGAGTTCACCCAGGAGCTTCTCAGCAGCAGCTTTCAAGAAAAACCCTGCTGTGGTTTTGGCCTCCTTTGAAAGCTTTCGAAAGAGAAACTTGGGGAAGCTGGAATTTAGAATGAGAGCCGGTGCTTGGAGAGGGTTGGATGAGCCTGGGATGGGTTTCGGGGTTCCTCGTGTGGTCAGGAGCACAGAAATTTGGTTTCAGCTTGGAAAACAAGTGTACAAACATCATGATAAGGTTTCTGGTGGCCTCTGAGGGTCAGATTTTAGGGCTCTGTGTCCTCTCTGAACTTACTTTCTTCCAGGTCCTGTCCTGAAATTCCCCTTGTGTTTCCTGCCCTCCCTGGTATTTTTTATCCCCCTCATTTTTATTCCCTCCCTGCCAGATATTTTCCCCCCCTTTTCCGCTGGTTTTCCCACCCTGTGGCTTTGTCCCCACCTCTCTTTCCCCCTTCCACAAAGGTGATTTCATCTTCTCAGGACCAAAGTGGCATTTGATGCATCCCTGGTTTGGAGCCCTCCCATCCCTTCTCTTCTCCTGGACTGTTATCCCAGCAGTGCAGGTGGTGGAGGAGGCATTTTCCTTGTTTTTACTCCATAAAATACCTTTCTGGTGTTTTTGGGTGGAAGGCAGGGATTTCCTAATCCCATAACACCTCAAAGCCTGATGTTTTGGGCTCCTAGTTTGTAGCCAAGGTGGCCAAGGAAGGGAAAAGTGGTGACAGTGGATGGGGCTGGGTGATTTTTTGGGATTGAAGCTGCTCTTGGACTACCTGTTCCAGGTAGGTTTACCCAATGTATTTCAGGAGGAAACCAAAGCAAGTCCATCAGTGGAGCTGGAAGACCCTTCAGGGTGAGTTGAGTCACTTTTTGAATGATTTTTGCCCAAAGATTTGGAAATTTGTCCTTTTTCTTCCTCCTGTGGGGGTTCACAGCCCTGGTTTTCCCTCCTCTATCACCAAGACCTCCCCAGAGCAGCTCTGGTGTCTTCAGTGACCTTAAATCTTACCAAAAACATCACAGGTGGGATTTAAGGCTCAATCCTGGGGATTTGAGGGTGGAGAGGGAAGGTCCTACCCCATCCAACCTCCCCAGGGGTGCTGGAGTCAGCAGGGTGTGATTGCTCAGCTGCACATTCCTCCATAAACAGAGGTGGGGAAGCACCAACCAACCTCCCAAATCCTGGGAAAAGGATGTTCTTTCCCTCTTCCCGTGCTAGATCTGGGCCAAGATAGGAAGCTGCATTCATAAAGCTGGGCCTAAGCAGGATAATCCTCTCTGCCTCTTCAAAATGCCCTGTGAGAGGCCTCTAATAAGACCTTTGGAGGAAGGAGCCAATCCCAAAAAGTGGCAGGACTTTGGCTCCTGAGTCAGGGATCTGCTAATGCCACTGGAGGGGCTGAGCGTGTTTTCCTGGGATGTTTCCCCTGAGGAATTCAGTAGGGATTGTGGAATGTGTGTTCCAGCTGGGTGGACAAAGCACCTGACTCCTGGTTTGGTTTTTTTTTGGGAACTTGTTTCCATCCCAAGCAAGCTCAAAGGCTTTCCCGTGCCCTGGGTTGTCCCACAGCCTGGTAATTAAGGATCAGCCTAAATTAACCTCTGGAAAAGAGCCAAAAATCTCCTTTTTATTCGTTGCAGAAACTCTGTGGGATGTTTTGGATAAAAGCAGGAATTTTGATTCTTCTCTCTTTGGGTTCACCTGGAATTCCAGGAGAGCCATCCCATCCCTTTTGGTTGAGCCATCCTTGGGAGCAGAAAGCTGGTTTCCCAGCTCCTTCCTGGGTAGGATCAGGGCAGCCGGTTGTGCTTCCCAAGTGGTCCTGCTGAGGGACACCAGGAGGTGGGAAGGGCAGGGAATGAGTCTGATCCATGGGCTGGTACAAGAATTACCCACCATGGACTGGAGGACCTGGCTGGGACATAACAATGACCCAGCAGGGACAGCTCCAGGTTTCCCTGTGGGCCAAGGGACACCATCACCTCAACCCTCATGGAATTAAGGTTGGAAGAGACATCCAAGATCGAGCCCAACCATTAACCCACCACTGCCAAGGCCACCAAGTCTGAACTGTGTCCCCAAGTGCCACCTCTACATGATTTTTGGACGCTTCCAGGGATGGTGATTCCCCAGCCTGTTCCAGTGCTTGACCACCCTTTCAGTGAGGAATTTTCCCAATCTCCATCCTAAATCTGCCCTGGGGAGGTTGTAGGCTCAGCCTATGAGATGTAAGCTTGGTTTGGGCTCTGCTTTCTACCCCTTCATTCATCTCTTACTTTGCTTCTTTGGAACATGAGCAGCTCAAAGATGAGATTCCCAACTCCCTGCCTGGCTCGGAGAAGCCTTGGGAAGAGTTGTTTTGTAGGGACAGGTTGGTGCTTTGGAATGTTTGCAAGTCCCACAGAGATCCCAAAATCCCCCATGGCCTTTCTGCTGACCAGGGAAATGTTCCCGCATTCCCCACCCATTGATGGGGAAGGTCACAAATCTGGACACTCCTTGTCCTGCAGCTCGTTGCATTGATGGGGTGGTTTCCTTCCCTGTCCTTCTCTTCCCGTTCCACCAAAGCTCAGGCTGCCTTGGGATGGAAGAGCCTGTCCTCACAACCCCCCAGAAGATGTCCCATCTCCTTCTCCAGTGTGTCCATGACATTAAACCTGATCCCACCTGTCCCCTGTGCTCTAGGTGCTGCTGAACCTTGCAGACCTTTCCCCTGAGGTGTCTCTGGGAATATTTCCTTGGGATCTTCTCCCATTTGGTCTGGAGACCTTGTGGTCCTGCTCATTTGAGCTTCCTCATGCCATAAAATGCCACGTGGACCAGTCACTGCTGCTTTGGGATATCTCCACCTGCCTCAACACCCATGGCTGGAGGGAAACAAGGGCTTGTTTGGGAGCAATTCCCTAATTTTGGATGAAAGAGGGAGAGGCTGCTGCTCGCCAAGGTGGTGAGAAGTGGCTGGGATTTTGTTGTAGGTCCCGGGACAAACCCCAGAAAGAAGGACCTGCGGTGGGACAGCAGCTCTTGGAGAACCAGGATGGAATTGGGGTAGGAAACCTTTGGGAATGTCACCCCCTGGACATGATCCTGCATGGAACTCGTCCCTCAGCAGCCCCTCCATCCACCTGGGGCTTTGGGATAACCTCTCCCCTTTTGCCAACCTCTACATTCCTTCCCTTATGGCTGCTCCCCACAGGTCCCAAAGCCAAGTGATGGTGCTGCTGGTGAGGTTGAATCCCCCTCTGGAGATCCTGGAGCTTTGGAGATGGATGTGAAGCTCACAGCTGTGAGGGAGAGTGAGGAGAAGGAGCTGGAGCCCCCTGTCCCACAGGAGGAAGGGAATGGCCAAGCCCAGCAAAGAAAAAAAAGAAGAGAGAAGAAACAAGAAGAAAAGAAGCAGCAGGGAAAGGGATTGAAGAGGAAAAGAGGGAGGGAGAAGGATAAATTTGGGGATGTGATGGAGGGCATTGAGGAGGAGGGTGATGGAGACAGGAATGGGGAAGGGGGACAGGAAAGAGCCAAAAGAAGGAGAAACAAGAAATCCCAGGGAGAGGGTGGTGGGAGATTAAAAAAACAGGAAGAGGGGAAAGCAAAGAAACACCAGAAGGTGAAAGTGGAGAAGAAGAGAATAAAGAAGGAAAAAATGCTGGAAGAGAAAGAGGAGCAGGAGATGGAGAAGATGGATGAGGAGGAAGGAGAAAAAGGAGTGGGAGGTGAACTGGAGAGGGGAAATGGGGTGGGAAAGGGGAGTGAAGATGGAAAAGGAGTAAAGGAGGAGGAAGAGGTGGGTGAGAAAGGGGATGAAGGACTGGGAGAGACACGGGGTGCAGAGAGGGAGGAGAAAGCAGCGAAGGGAGATGTGCCAGGGAAAGAGAAAAAGAGGAAAATCAAGAAGGAAAAACCAGAGGGGGAAAAGAAAGAGAAAAGCAAAGAGGAGGAGACCCCGGGGAAACACAGGAAAAGGAAGTCTAAGGAAGCAGGAGGAGAAAAGAACAACAAAAAGGCTAAAAAAGCAGAGGAAAAGAAGAAAGAAGAGGCAGAAAACAAGTGGAAATGGTAAATATCCCGTGTGCCTTTGGCCCCTGGGTGGGTCTAACTCTGATGCCTTGGGGGTTTAGCTTTATTTTTTAGGGTCAAACTGTGAAAATTCAATTTTATTACCCTTTTTTAACCACTTTGCTCTATTTTATTAAGCCTTAAACTCGTCACTCTTGGCAGGAGGAAGGGGGTGAGACACAAGGGGAGGTTTTGAACCCGCAACAGTATTTGCAGAGTTTAAGATATAGGAATAAAAAGTGCTGTTCAATAAATAACAGTTTATACCTTATGCATATAAATGCATATAAATAATATATGCAGTTTCTTCTGGAATGGCTTTGCTGATGCCCAGTGAGGAAAAGGAGATGCTCAGTTGCTGGAAGGAGATAATTTCCCCAAACCATATTAAAAATCTTCCAAGGAGCAGGTCCTACAGCAGGGACTTTTAGAGGGTCTGTAATTTTCCCCCCTTTTTTGGATCATCCAGGCAGGTATTTTCTAGGAAAGCACCGAGAAGGATGTCAAGAGTGCTGGATGCTGCGTTGGTTTTGGAGGTGGCTTTAACCACTTGGTGTCACTCTCCCCCCAGAGCACCCCAATATTTGGGATAAAAAAGACGAATTTAGGGGGCTGGAAGATTTCAAACCCTAATCCGTGGG
>JAWMRC010000546.1:0-10193 GCA_035584755.1 Thripadectes ignobilis
TTCAGTGGATCCACATGCAGGTGTGTGTAGGGGGGTGGGAGGAAAGAGAAATGTTTATTTAAATGCTGCAGTTCATCTTTTAATGACTGGAGGGTGACATGCTGTAGGAGAGGACACTCACCTGGGGCTCAACCAGCCACCCTTTAGGTCTCTTGCCAGGGCCAGGCTCGTAGATGTAGGCAGAGTACACGGGAATACGCTCCTGTCTGTCGTACAAGGTGGCAAAGAAATACTGGTTCTTGTACCTCTGGCAGATCCAGGCTGGGTGCTCTGGCTCCAGGGCTTCATTTGGGGGGATCTCCCGGAAGAAAAACTGAGGACATGAACTTTCAAAGGATGGCACCACCTCGCTGTGTCCCAGCCAGAGGCAGCTCACCCAGACCTGCAGCAGCAGCAGCAGCCACAGCATTGTGTGAGGATTCCAAGGGAAGGGCTCTTGTTCTCCTGGAAAGCAAAAGTAGAGGGACACTGAACTTGGAAAGAACTGGTCTGAAGAGGTGACTATGAGAGATCAAGGAGGGGGTAACTTCTGTCCTCCTGGTTATGGAAAAATCAGCAGGGCATTAATGGTGTGTAGGAAGACGACTGGGGTAATGGTATGGAAATTACAGAGGGAAATACTATTGCTACTCCCTAGATGAAACACAGCCAGCTCTCCCGGCCTCCCACACACAACACAATCTAAGGGGATTTAACAGAGGGTGGAGCAGAGCAGAGACATCGTGGCCAGGCTCTGTCAAAACCCTTGCAAAGGAGGAACAACAGTGGTACTTTCTGGCTGATAAAGTTGCACAGTAGCTGAAAACCAAGGGAGGCAGAGGAAGATGTCCTGCTGTTGAAGTGGCAACCATGGTAAAATCACTCTTTTTGCACTGACAAGTGTCCCCATCCTAAGGCAACCCTGGTGCTGTCCTGAGATATCCACCCAGGGGTACAACCACCCCCAATTGGGTAATATGTATGACTAAAATCACTCCAGCTCCACCTAAATGTAAAGAAATACTATAAAAGTGAGTTAAAAATGGGAAGAAGTGAGGGAAGACTCCATCATAACTTCTGGGATCAGCTGACAGGTTGAACCCATCTTCTCCCCCCTAGGGACACCTCTTGGGTAAGAACCATACTCTGTGGGTGATTAATGCTTATCTCCAGAGAGATTTTGTTGGGGATTTGGACTTGCTATACATTGCTTTGAACTAGTGTATTGCTCTGAATATAGTTTTGCAGCCAGGTAGTGTCAGCAGGCACCCTAGTACCTTAATCTGCCACACTTTTATTAATAAAGAGTATTATCATAGAATCATAAAGTCATTGATTATTCTGAGTTGGAAGGGATCCATCAGGATCATCAAATCCAACTCCTGGCCCTGCACAGGACACCCCAACAATCCCACCACGTGCCTGAGAGTATTGTCCAAATGCTTCTTGAAGTCTCCAAGGCTTGGTGCTGTGACCACTGCCCTGGGGAGCCTGTTCAGTGCCTGACCATTCTCTGGGTGAAAAACCTTCTCTTGATATCTCACCTGGACCTCCCCTGACTCATCTTCATGGGTTGCTCCCTTCATTCTTGCTCCCTCCTGCTCTGAGGGTCCTCCCACAGCAGAGACCTGCAGCTGGACATGGACTCTGCTCAGCCACCTGCAATGCTGAGCTGGGTTTTAGTTCATGGGGCATTTGGCAGGGAAATAACAGTGATGCTGCACTTTCTACAAGTCCCTGCCCCCTTCCAGGTTCACACGGGTGTGCAGCTCTTCTGTTCAGTGGTCCAGCTTGGGGTCCTGGCTCTCAGCTGACAGTGGGATATTGAGCTACACACACCCTTGCTCTGACTCCAGAAATCTGGTCCTTTATCTCCCTGCCAGCCCTGGATCGGGCACCTGGTGATCAGTGAGCTGGTCAGAAACTGAGAACATGAACCACAAGCAGTGGCTTTTCACAGTGCTCTGCAGAGCATGACCGTCTGCGTCCCAAATCAAGCAGGGAAGTTCCTCCATAGCCTTGTTACACCACCCCCTCCACGAGCTTAAAATATGTCTAACTAACCTCATATCAGAGAGACAGAAACCAACCTACCGTGGGAAAGAGCGGCTCAGGACTCTGCTCGCAGCCCCAGAGTGGCAGGGAATTTGAAATGCCTCTGCTGCAGCCTGAGACTGGCTGTTTAAATAGGATGCCCAGAAAGGAAGAGTTGTAAGGTTTCCCAACCAGGGTTTAGAGTAAGTTTGTCAAGGATTGCAGCCAGCAACTGTGTTTGTCCAAAGGTCTTTTGCAAGGTCGTGGGTGGAGTTTTGGTACTCAATAAGCTCCCCCTTGGTGTGAATTTTCCAGGTGACTTGGCTTGAATTTCTCTCCCAAATCAGTCTTTCTGTCCTTGCCCTCCTTAAGTCAAAATGTTAGGGCTGCACAATTCAGGTCATGCATAAACTCTCATTTCTCCCTGGAGGGCCCATGTTGGAGCTCAGCAACTCCAGCCTGCACTTTGTCTGATCTATTGATTCCAAAGCAAAGGAAACACTTGCACTATTGGAGTCAATGGTGAGAAAGGAGCAAGAGCTTACCTTGAAGCAGGCTCAGAACAGGCAGCTGAGCCTCTCCTTCCCTCTTCTCCCTGGAGAAAGAGTTGGCTGATCCCTCAGGAGTCCCACTGCAATATATACCTGGTTTTAAATCTACCCCTTCTGGTAGAAAGGGAATTCCAGAGAAAAGAAAGGCTTTCTGTTGTTACTCAGGGGACATTTGTTCATGCCTGTCCAGAAATGGGGAGACAGTTGCTATTTGCAAGTTCCTCAGGATGTTTCCCTGGTTTACTCTCTTGCAGCATCACATGTCAGGAGCAGTTACTGGGTCTGGTGACTTCCCTGGCCATTTCCTCCTTCCCCACCAGCTGCAGCAGCACCTACACGTGCCATTGCTCACAGCAGAACATCTCTGGTGGCATCAGATCAACCAGCCTGTCTCTGACTGCACACAGATGTTCACAGTCTGCTGTTCTGCAGCCTCTCAGAATATAATTAGTACGGTCAGGCTACATATTTTTCCTTGCCTAATTGCAAGTGCTTTGTAACAGCAATTAGTTATGCTACCAGCCTGAGTCTGAGAAGGCTCTGGGGAGACCTTAGAGCCCCTTCCACTACCTGAAAGTGGTACAAGAGAGCTGGAGAGGAACTTTTGATGTGGGTTTGGAGTGACAGGACAAGGGAGAACAGCTTTAGGATGACAAATGGCAGGTTTAGATTAGATATTAGGATTAGATTTTAGTCTAGAGAAGAGGAGGTTTGGGGGGACCTCATTGCACTCTACAACTACCTGAAAGAAGGTTGTAGTGAGGTTTGGGCTGGTCTCCAGCAATGGAGACTCCACAACATCTGTGGGAAACCTGAGGCTCCCTCATCCCACAGACTCCCTAAGGAGGTTAGGGACAAGTCAGCAGCACACTGCCATGGACAGCTAAGGAGGAGAGGAAGGAACCAAGATCTGTATCTGGGTATGGAGAAAAAGAAAAAGAAGACAAAGCCTTTCTGTTGTCAGGGAGAAGCTCTGATTTCCTTGTCCATGGGCTCTTACCCAGCTGAACCCTCCAGAGTGTCAGGGCAAGGACTCATCCCTGTGAGCTCCCTGCCAGGATGGGCAGCAAACCAAACCACCTGGAGGTTCTGCCAACCTTTGTCCCTTTATTAGAGCAGGAGGAGTTACTCTGAGGGACAGAGCTGGAAACACATCAGAGAAAGAAGCAGGATGGACACTGCACAGGACATTTGTCCCCCTCTACTCTGCTCTGTGAGACCCCACCTGCAGTGCTGCCTCCAGCTCTGGGACCCACAACATGAGAAGGACACAAACCTATTGGAGTTGAGTCCCAAAGAGGCCATGAAGATACTCTGATGGATGGAGCACCTCTGCTGTGGAGACAGGCTGAGAGAGTTGGGGCTGTTCAGCCTGGAGAAGAGAATGCTCTGGAGACAACTTTAAGCCCCTTCCAGTGTCTAAAAGGACTCTAGGAGAGTTGGAGAGGGACTTTGGACAAGAACCTGGAGTGACAAGGGGGAATGGCCTCACGCTGAGAGAGGGCAGGTTTATATCAGATGTTAGGAAGGAATTCTTCCTTGTGAGGGTGGTGAGGCCCTGGCACAGGTTACCCCATCCCTGGAAATGTTCAAAGCCAGGTTGGATGGGGCTTTCAGCAACTTGGGATAGCGGAAGGTGTCCCTGCCCATGGTAGGGGAGTTGGAACTTGATGATCTTTAAGGTCCCTTCCAAACCAAACCATTCTGTGATGCTGTGATTCTATGACACGCAGCAAAAGCTCACAAGCCTTTTACACCCAGGGTGTGAGGCTTATTCCCAAGGACAATTGCTGTGGGACAGAGAAACTTGTCCCCTCCCACAGAGCTTGGTCAGTGTGGCTTTCAGCTGGCCCAATTCCAGTTGTGGAACGAGGTTCTTGTCATTCTCAGCAATGACCACCCAAGCTTCCATGTCATTGGGATTCTGCTCAAAGCAGAACTCAATCCGATGTAGATGGGTTTATTAACTCTGCCTTGGCAATATTCCCAGGCCTATTCCTTGGCAATATGTTCCCAGGCACGGCACCCACGATGACATAGGTGGTGTCACAGCCCTGGGTCTTCCTGGTCACCACTTGCTGCTGTAATTCCTCCAGGAACCTCTGCTGAGTGTCATATCCTGGGGCACTGTGTTGGTGAGGATGAAGGTGGCCATCCTGCTGCTTCTGTAGTCATGATGATGACCATTTGGGTTCAGACGGCCCTGGTTCAGACTCATCAGGTTCCTGTCATCTTGGAGGACAGCCTGGCTCTTGATGAGTTTCTCTGAGCTGCCATCTTACTCCTGTAAGAGGGCCAATCCTTTTCCCTTAGTTTTGGAATAATTTGAACCCATCAGGTTGACAGGTAAAGAGGAAGAAAAATTGTTAGTATTGGGAATGGAAGTAATGGAGCAGGTTTCCCTGGAGCAGAAGTCTCTCAGTGTTAAGTACATATTTTTATGTCATATCAGTGTATGTAAATTAATGAATTTGAGAGAAATTGCTCCTCCTGGATAAACAAAAGAGCTTTTTTTTAAAAAAAAAAATAAGCTCAGTATCCTACTGTTGTCATTTGGACTTGTGACCTTTGTGATCCAGGCTGCAGCCTGTAGTGGGTGGGTACATGAGACAATAGCATTTTCCACTCCTGGGTTTGAAAGGTGATTTTGGTGAGACATCTTCCCTACCATTTCTGGTTCCCTTTCCTACTGTCTTCTCCACACCCCACACCTGCCCAGGGCTCTCCCTGTGTCCTCCCACCCCCATTCTCTGATGCCCTGTGTGGCTGCTACAGCTGTACCACATTCCTGGAACACCAGTGCTTGCCTCCTGTAACCCCACACACGGGGCGAGGTGTTGTGGTGACAGTGTTTGAATTAAGATGAGATGAATCCCATCCAGTGGGTCCATTTGCAGGTGTGTGTAGGGGGGTGGGAGGAAATACAAGTGTTTGGTGAAATGCTGCAGTTCCTCTTCTTGTGACTGGAGGGTGACATGCTGTAGGAGAGGACACTCACCTGGAGCTCAACCAGCCACCCTTTAGGTCATTTGCAAGGTCCAGGCTCGTAGATGTAGGCAGAGTACACAGGAACGTACCTGTTGTACAAGATGGCACAGTAATGACTGTTGTAGCACTGACAGATCCAGGCTGGTTCTCTGGCTCCAGGGCATTATTTGGGGGAGTGTCTTGGTATTAAAACTGAAGATATGATCTTGGAAAGGATGTCACCACCTCACTGGGGCAGCCAGAGGCAGCACATCCATTCCTGCAGCAGCAGCAGCCACAGCATCACAGGAGGGTATCAGTGAAGGGCTCTTGCTCTCCTGGAAGAGAGAGCAGAGGGACACTCAGCTTGGAGAGAGCTGGTCATGGCCTGGAGTAATTTTTATGCTGATGGGACACAGCAGGCAGAGGATGGGACTATTCCCATTGCTCATTCATGCCCAACTAAACTGGACTCATTTTCCTCCACTTCCTAAAGTCCAGGAATGGTGGAACAACGTGTTGGTTGTAATAACCAGAAATAACCAAAATAACCAGAAGAAACCATGAACCTCTCATCCTACTGATGCAGTCTGCGAGCTCATGGATTTTCATTTCACTGATTTTTATAAAATTAGTGCTCTGAGGCTTAATACCTGCCACTGCTCTGCCTTTCCTGTCAGTGCAGGCAGTGCCCACGTGTTGTCCAGAGCTGTGCAATTCCTGCATGGAAAAGTGCTGAGAGTGATGTTCAGTGAGCTCTGGTGCCCATTGATCCAGCTCCCATGTGGTCTGTTCTGTAAGACAAACCTCCATTTCTTCAACCTGTAAAGACTCCTATTGGATCCTCCACTCTTTTCCCAGTTGGAAACCCAGAGATGTGCAGATGAAGTGCTTCTGATAAGCTTTACAGTTCAGGCTTGAAAAGAAGCATGATTTGCAGCACTTTTCTATGGAAAGTGTACCAAGGTCCAGGTCTGGCTTCTCCATGTGGATGTTCTCCTGATTTACAGCTTGATTTTACTTGTATCAGATGCTAAAGGCAGCAGTCCAACCTTGTGCTCAAAGCAGGGCAAGATGGGATGTAGCTGAGCAACTGCAGGGAAATGGAAAAACCTCTTGTGACTGCAGGACTGGAAAAGGGGATTTTGGACCAAAGAAGAGTAGTGTTTCTACTTTAATGCCTGGATGTGGCACCCAGTGCTCTGGTCTGGTTGACAAGGTAGTGATTGGTGAAAGGTTGGACTTGATGATCTTGGAGATCTTTTCCAGCCTAATTGTTCTGTGATTCTACTGAAAAAGTGAGGTGCCACCAAAGACTTCTCTTGAGTCTTCAATCCCCATGGAAAAAGGAAGTGAATGGCTAAAGAGATGCTAAGGAGATTGAGGGCTGGAGGTCTTCAGGAGAGAGTAAATCACAGCAGCAAAGGCCAACTGAGCATAAGAAAACAGTATCTGAGAAAGAGAAATGTCACTTGGACATGTAGATGGAGGAGACATATGCTGTTCTGGACTGCTCTCCTTCGAGGGCAGCAAAGACCCCATGGCCACAGCAGGACCTGGAGGTGTCTGGGTACCAGACATTGCACCCTCACTGAGCCACCTGTGGTTTTGGGAAGTGCTCTGCTGATGTGAGCGAGGACAGAGAGGAAATGCAGACACTTCAAGGCCAGCACACTTTGCAACAATCAGGATGCTGAGACATGCACGTCTCACCCTCCTGCTGCACCAAATACGTTCATGGGGTCATAGAATGAATCAGAAAATGGTTTGGCTTGGAAGGGATCTTAAAGATCATCTCACTCCAACCCCCTGCCATGAGCAAGGACACCTTGCACTAGATCAGACTGCTCAAAGTGCCATCCAGCCTGGCCTTGAACATTTCCAGGGATGAGGCATCCACATTTCACCTTTGCCAAGTGTTCGAATGAGTGTGAGCTTTGAGTGATGGTTAAAACACTGACCCAGATCAGACCAAAGATTTGAGGTTCCCAGAAGAGGCAACAGCTGCTTCTTCTGTCCCTCCCCTGTGTCCCAGAAGTCATCCTAAAGTACCTCTGCCATGCAGCTCCCCCTCAAGGAACGTGGCCCATCTCTCTTTTGAACAACACAACTCTTTTGCAGGGCCAGGTAACAATTATCCTTTTTATGGAGAAAAATGCAAAGAAAAGGTAAGGATATAAGAGATTGACCATGTTACTAAATCCCCCCAAGGACGCTGGTTGCACATTATCCATTCTAAACTATTTCCTTGAATCATTCTACACAACATTCCAAATGCTGGCTTATGGCAACCCTTGAATTTTGGAGATAAATGTGTTCAATCCATTTACTCTTCAAAACGATTGAAAGGGGTTTTTTTTTTGATATTGTGCACTTTGGCTGAAAACCTTGGCATGGGATTTGGATACTTTTGGTCATATTAACTCCACCAGGCCGAGTGCCACAGTCCCTGTGCATGCAGAGCAGGTAACACTTAGGTGACAGAGGGGTCTTCTCCTTGTCACTGATGAAGCATCACCCTGCTACAAACACTCACCAGCAGAGACCTCGCAGGTTCCCTGTGGTTCATTTCACTATTTCAGTTTCTTTCAGCTTTGGAGACCAAAAATCAGGCGGTTATTTTCATTTTCTGATTCTCATGTGGCGACACAAAGTCTCCAGGGGAGGATCAGGCAATAACCAAAACCTCTGATCACAGACACACCCCAGTACTTTTGTGTGTTGGGTGTTGATGGATGGAGAGATAACAGCAAGGAAAAAGCAGGATGTTAGCCTGGGAGAAGGGATAAAATGTGGATGGCAAAAGCAGTGATGCAGAAGGGCTAAAGGAGTTGCTGAAAACCCAAAAATAACCTTATAGAAAAATGTTACAAAGGAAGAAATAATAAGGGATGCCCATCCCCAAAATCTCTGTTTATGGGCTCCATTCATCCTAACTCAGGCATTTGAAAATGAGATTTCCACACCTGCCCTTTATAGTCAATGGAGACAAAAAGATGACTGCAGAGATGAGTTTGTGTATAAAGACAGTCAAAGCTGATAGCTTGGTTACAGATTTCCCACTTTTAGATACTTAAAACCTTTGTGCAATAAATCCACCCCCTCTCTTGCTGACACTGTTTTGGGGATATATCTGGAAAAGCATTGCAGGTCGAGCCACGCCATCACTGGGGTCACCTCTCTGGGTTTCATAGCCCTTTCCCACATCCCCAGGAAGAAGCTCAGTTCGCTGTGGTACTGAAATCAGATCCCTTCATTCTTGGAGCTCAGCCCATTCCCCCTCCTTCAGGCTTTGCTCACCTTGGCCACTCATCAGCACCAGGGAGAGAAGCTTTTCTGGAGGAAAGCAGCAGCACCAGGCTGATGCATTGCTGCAGTCCACTCTGGCCTCATTCACAGCAAGGCAATGCAAAGGGTAGTAGGTCTGACTGCAAAATGTGCCATATTATCAGAATAGCAACACTCACAACTGCACTTGGATTTCATTAACGTGTTGGTCTGTACGGAAACTAATCCATGCTGTGGTTTCATACAGATATATTTTCAAGAGTATTAAATACCTTGACTTATTAATAAAACCTATTTATTAATCCTCCCTTGATTTATCTTCCTGAAAGACATTTGTACATTAGGGCCAGGACTTCACCATGTGTGTAGACTCCCAAATCCTGTGGAGATCTGGCTGGTTTGAAGCTGCTCTCAGATGTGCTATCAAGGAGGTCTGAGGCAGGGAGCACAAATCTCAGGCTTGTTGAGTCTGGCAAAGGGGAGGCTGAAAGGCAGCCTAAAAACTGCCTACAGCTACTCAAAAGGGCAAAGACAACAAAGTCAAGCTCTTTGTGGTAGAGCCAGGTAGTGTAACAAAGGGCAGCAGGCACAGAGAGTGGCTTGGAAGGTGCAGGTTGCACAGCAGGATAAAAGGAGCCTCTAGGCAGGTCGTACAGCACTGCACTGGTTATTGGGAAATGACAAACGATGAATTGCAGAGGTGACTCAAGGCTTAGCTGGATGAAAACACAGCCAAACCAGTCTAGAGCTAGTGCTTCTGCTTCAGCCAGGAAGTTGAATTAGAGTCCTCCAGCTGATGTTGCCAACCAGCATTTCTATGATCCTACATAGATTCATCTCCCACCTTCGCCATCCCCTGCCCTGCCCTGTCCTGTCACACTCAGATGGAGTCTGGAACATTATCACACCACCATAAATGGCCAAATTCTCTGGTCCTGAGAATTGTACATTTAAGTCTTTCTACAGCCCAAAGCCAGAAAAAGAACACAGCACATACCTCAGAGAGCCAAGAGGAGGCCACACTTCAGAAGTTGGGTTCAAACTCCTCTGAGGAAAAGACACCAACTAGATGAGATCCCATCAGCTTGTCTCTCTCCACGAGGAGAGACTGATTATATCCAATGGTCTCTGCACAAATCCAGTTCCTCTGTAAGCCATACAAAGCCACCCCACAGGGAGAGCCACAATTCCACCACTCTGGAGCCCAGGGCTGGCCCTCTGAAGTAAATATATGCTTTGCTGCTGCTCATTAGTTATGCTGAGGGTAATTAGCACTTGCGTCAACATGATTTCCAGCTTGGCTGCTGGCTCACTCCATAGGGAAATGAGGTTGTTGATTGTAAGCAGAAATATGTCACACGAGGCTCCAGAGGA
>JAWMRC010000547.1:0-10191 GCA_035584755.1 Thripadectes ignobilis
TCCCTGGAAGTGTCCAAGGGCAGGTTGGACGGGGCTTGGAGCACCCTGGGCTGGTGGGAGGTGTCCCTGCCCATGGCTGGGGATGGTACTGGGTGGGCTTTGGGGTCCTTTCTGACCCAAACCATTCCATGATTCCACAGCTCTCTGACCCTCCCTGTGCTGAGGGCAGACCTGCAGTTCCCCAGATTCCCCTTCCAGCCCTTCTGGCAGAGTTTGTCACAATGTCACCCTCGAGTCACCCTGGACCTCCCCAGTGAGCCAGAACTGCTGGGAAGTGACTGAATGATTGATTGAAGATTATCACAGAGAACATAAAAGTCTTATTTTTCTTGAAGAATAGGAAAAAAAAAAAAAGAAATAGTGTCTTATCTCCCACTTCTACAGCCTTCTTTGGGTCAAGGCTTGGCTCAAAAGCTCTTTTGTGGAAAATTTCCCATGAATTCAGAATTACTCTTTTTGTCTCCCCTTCTCCAGCTTCAAACCCAGCAGCTCACACTTGTCCTTTCCACCTGCCTTTGTTTTGTGGGGTAGATCTATTTATCTTTACACTGGAAAATATGATTAGTACCACTAAGTTGCTCCATAATAGAACATAATGAATTAAACCAACTGATTTAAAGGTAAGTCAGTGGTAATTTCGGTGAGTCTGAAGTTCTTCGGTAGGTTAAAAAATAGGCTGGGAGAGAATAAAGAGGATAAATGGCAGTAGATAAATTAATATGAAAAAGATCAGCTTTTATGTAAAATTATCCTGGTGTACATCATAAACGTTTTCTTTTTTATATAGTGCCAACACTAAAATCCACTGCTCCCAACAAGAATGTTTTAATAAAGGCTATTAAAACCCAGAGCTGTGATATATTAAAAAATACAGGAATCATTTATAATGCTTATTACTGCTTCTGGAATAATCCTTAAAGGTCTCTGGCAGGCAGTTCTTCTTCTTTGGGATGCTTTTATTGGAAAAAAATGTTCCCCTGAGTCTTTTGTGGGAAAACGAGCTGGGGGTGTATTAAAGAGGGTGGTGAGGGGGGAGTTGGGTGGGGCAGAGTGGGCAGGAGGGGTCTCTGGGGCTTCACCTGATCCATCCCCCTCCTGCCTCAGGGGGCCCTGGCCCTGCAGAGCTCCAGGGGCACCTACAGTGGGACACAGAGAGGGTGAGCACTGGGATATCGAGAGAATATTCCCCGATTTCCCACTGGACTGTGGACACTGATGAAGGGCATGTCCCCCTCGGTCTCCCTGAGGGGTTAATGAGTGTTAATGAAGCAGCAGCTCTGGCCTGAAGGGCAAACGCTGCTGAGGGAGGTGAGGGACCCCCGGGAGCTCCCATGGAGGGCACTGTGGGATCCCCTCGTCCTTGGGCAGCCACTGCCATCTCTGACAAACAAACGTGTTGGATTCCAAACACTGGTCGCCCTGGGCAGGAGTGATGTGAATCCGTGGGGTGTCCTGTGGCACAAACCTCTGGAGAGGTGGCATTAGAGCTAATTAATTCCTGCAGACCTGGAAACAAAGGGCACTTTAAGGCAAATATTGCCCTTTTGTGTCTGAGCGATCCCACTGGCACAGCAGGGACTCGAGGAAGACTAAGAGGGCACTGCCCAGCTTTAGCACTGAACTTTTGAAGACTTTTCTAACTGTGTTTATGGTTTGGTTACTCCTGCACCTTTTAATGCTTCCTCACATATTCCTCGTGTGGAAAAGGCACATTATTTGTTTCCAGTGCTATAAAAAATTAGCCCAGGAAAAAGCATCCAGGGGTCATTTCAGCCAGATTGATAAATATTGCATGACTGCTGAATGTTCAGTGGCTGTAATTAAGGCTGATGGGAAGCTGGCAATTAGTGATGGGGGGAGGGAACCGTAAAAAGTGAAGCCTCTCAAATTATTTATTGCAGATGTTCAGACCTGGATCACCCAGAGACCGTGGGGTTTAAGACATGTGTGAGAAATGGGCTGCATTTGGCTGTCAGCTGCAAAATGGATCTTTTTGGTTTAATTTTTAATTTTGAAATGCTTGTTTAAGAGCAGATGAGGATTTTCCACGTCTTTGGGGGGCTGGCCAGGTGGGCAGACACTTTGCATGCTGGGGAACATGGTTTAGTGGTGGGCTTGGCTTAACTGTTCCCTCGGTGGTCTAAGGGCTTTTAAAACCTAAATGATTCTGTGAGTCTTTAATTACAGAGTTGCAACAGCAGCGCAAACCTGCCGTGATTTAGAGCTGAGTGGGGATTTGGGGGTTCTGGTGTAAAAAATGCCAGGGTGACACAAGTGCAGTGGGCCCCACGAGAGCCCAGCATGGGGACAGCGCCGGGGACAGCGCCAGGTCTCAGCAGCACCCGCTGCAGCTCCCTCTTCCCCAGTGGCTTTAGAGTTATTTGTTCTTTCCAGCAACAATCTCGGCTGCTAGTTCAGAGATCAGCCCTCTGAATAAATCAATGTTTCTGGGATACATCTAATATTGTGCAGCCTGAGTGCCTTGAGCTGCAAGAGCCTCTGCCAAACCCGGGTCCCAGGGTTTGTCAGCGTTACCTGTGCTGCCCTTCAGCTCCTGTTCCTTCCAGACCCACCTGCAAACCCCTCCCAAAGCTCCAGCTGGGCCCACACAGCAAACAAGGGGAAGTAGCCATTATTACCACCCTGAATTTTAATCTCCTCCAATAAGCACCACCATTCTGGCAATGAGAGTCGAGCTGTAGGTTGGTATTTCATTCACCCATCTGCAGGAGTCCAGAAGGAGAAATAATTGTGGATGTAGGTGAGAGATCTTGTTACGTGCTGGAGCGATGCCAGAGCAAACAACAGGATGGTTTTTCAGTCTGGAGATCTCGGCTCCTGTGATCTGAGAGGCCCTTGTGTTTGCTGAGCAAGACAAGATTTCCGTCCACTCATTTTTTCTCCTCCAGTGCCCAGACATCAGAGTCGCTGGGCAGAAAAATCACACTGGCTGCTGAAGTTTGGGATGGAACAGGATGATTTACAAGAGTGAAAACAGAGGAAGGAAATGTGAATTCACACTGACATAGCACCAGCAGGCTGGACCAAAAAGGACTGCTCAAAATTCCTTTTACTTACTTTTTTATTCTCAAAATAAACCCAGGCTTGTTAAATTAGGTTGAATTTAGACTCAACACAATATTCAGGGAGATTCTTAAGGTCCCTTCCAACCCAAAGCGTTCTGTGATTTGATGACTCTGTGATTTCCTTTTGCTGAGCTTCCTGAGGGTCCTGCTGGCTCATGTCTCCAGCACGATCTTCAAAGGACACCAACCCACCAAGAAACCTGATCTGACTTTCAACGAGGCCCTTGCAACTAATTTGGAAACCAAGTCTTGGGTTTCCGTGTCACCTCCGTGGCTTTGAAAGGGTCGTCTTTGCCTGCTCTCACATTTTGTAGAATTTACAACCTGGATGGGAGAACTTGAGGGGAAAATGAGCTGCCAGTTAAATGAAAATGAAGGAAATGAACTGTAGAGAAATGTCAAGTGAATTATTTCAGAAATTTCTTCCATTTCACCGTGTCTTAACTAAAAATTTGTATCAAATGGGTCTTTAAGTATTCATATTATCCTAACTTTCATCTGACACGGAACAGACTGGTTAACACCAGCCAATTTACTATGCAGGGAAAGGGAAAGTGTATTTAAATAATAAATGTATGCAAGAATCACCACAGAAAACATGCTGAGAGGCGTTTTTACAACCTCTGCTCTGAGCTCCATAATCAGCTGTGTTAATAATTCACCCCAGCCCACTTTCTGCTTGGAGGTGGCACAGCCCAGGCCATGGAGTGGCACTCCTGCTCCTCCTGGGTCAGCTTACCCTTGCCAGGAGGTGCTTTAGATCCAAGTCTCAGGACCACAGAGGTTCTGAGAGTCCTCACCTTCCAACACAGACCTAGAGATCAGGGGTTCTTGAACTACTGACCTCGGTACAGTGCAGGGGATGGGCCCAAAACTACAGATGTGCTTCAGGTGGGATGTCCTTTCTCCCCAGATACAAAAACTGCTCCATGTTTTATAGCCACAGCACATCCTCCTCCTGTCTTTGGTGTCTCCAGAAGAGCAGCAGTGAAGGTGTCAGAGCTGCAGCAACAGCCTTGACTCTTCTCCTCCCAGTGTGGATCAACGTGATGCTCATCACGTCTCCTCTGTCTCCCAGGCAATGGCAGTTCTGTGTCCTTAGGGGATATATTTAGGAAAAGTGGAAAGTCATTTATTTACAGCAAAAGCATTACTAAGCAAATAGATGGTGCAGAGAGAGGGTGAAGCTTTCCTGGACACACAACTCACTCCCTTCCCCAAGGTCTTGCAGGTGCCACTGGGGTTTGGTACGTGCTGGGTTTGTTCCTTCCTGAGTGTCTCTGCTCGGTCTCCCTTTGTGTGGCAGCTTCTTGAAGCAGACCGAGTGGATGTGTGAACATGTGGAGCAGTGATTTACATTAATTACTCCCTAAGGGAGTGGTTTTCCAAGGCAGCTCTCCCAGAGTGGGATGTACACGCAGCCCTCATGGTGGTTCCTGCAGTCAGATCTGCCCTGTCCCTGCAGAGCTGGGCAGAGAAACAACATGTGCTTGCAATGCAGACACGTGTCTTTAACTGTGCTGGGGACCTGCTGGGGACAAACACAGCCAGAGCAGGGCTGTGGGCCCCGTGAGCTGGGTCACCTGTGGTCCCACAGGACATGTGACACCAGCCCATGTTGGTCCGTGCAGAGACAGCAGAGACTGGCAAACAACAAAATGCTGCTCTTTTCATTGAACCACACACTGGCTTGGGTTGGAAGGGACCCCAAAGCCCACCCAGTGCCACCTCCTGCCATGGGCAGGGACACCTCCCACCAGCCCAGGGTGCTCCAAGCCCTGTCCAACCTGGCCTTGGACACTCCCAGGGATCCAGGGGCAGCCACAGCTTCTCTGCCCAACCTGTGCCAGGGCCTGCCCACCCTCCCAGCCAGCAATTCCTTCCCAATATCCATCTAGCCCTGCCCTCTGGTGTGAAGCCATTCCCTGTGTCCTGTCCCTCCAAAGTCCTGCTCTGGTTTCCTTGTGGGCCCCATTCAGGTACCAAAATCCCTCCCTTCAGAGTACATACAGAATAAAGCACAATTAATTGCTCAGATATAAAGTGCCCTCTTCTCTGAGTGACTTAAAACCAAATCATTGCAGTTCCTGCCCCCCTGGCCCATCCTCCCTCCCACAGGCTCCTGCTGTATGTCCCACTCCAGGGATGCTGTGAGGGCAAAGCAAAGCAGCCAGTTTGGGAACAGCACCCTGAGGTGTTCCAGGATGGCACCTAAGCCCTTTCCTGGCCTTCCCCAGTTGTTTGCCAGCAAAAACATCTGTTTTGGTGCTGCTGTGGATGGTGCCAACAGCACCAAACACTGGTGTGGGGTGAGGCTGTCTCATCTTCTCCTAAGTGACCTGCTCAGTAAACAGAGATGCAAGTTAAAAAAAAGGGAAAAGATGTTATTGTAGTTCATTATGCTGAAATCCCATTTGAAGTGCCATTATCTTTAGTTTTATTGTTCCAAGATTATTACTGCTGGTCTTGGATTTTAGTGTCCAAGTGGGGAAACAAACTGTGGCAAGAAAAGCAGTAGTGGAAATGCTGGGTTTGTAATGCTGGGATGAGCACGTCTGACTCCACATGTTCTGTGCATGTGCAATAAATCACAGCTGAGAGTCCCAAAAAAGCTTTAAATGTGTCATAGAGAACACCAAGCTGAGGTTTCTAAGATTTCTTCTGCTGAGGGAGGAAGCAATGAAACCAGGCTCTGAAAAGTGCTAATATGTTCTTTAATTACCAGAGTCAAGGACACTGATTTAGCACCTTCTCAGCAGGCACAAAGCACCACCAGGACTCCACCGAGGAGCCCCTTTGGAGGGAAGTTTGCCCAAGGAATTCTGCTCTTTAGTTCGAGCAGAACTCCTTTCTCAGAGTGCTTATAAGCAGTTCCTGCCTCATACACCCCCACAGCTCCTCAGAGTGCCTTTTGCCTCAGCGTGGTGGGAAGGGGCTTTGGGGCGGCTGCAGTTTTGTCCATACCAGTCCCAAGGTGCATCTGGACTCACCTGAGCCCTTCTCTGTGATGGAGCAATGAGGAAAACAAAGGTTGGGCCAAAAAAAGGCTTCTTTGGTGCAGCCCCTAAAAAGGCAGGAAGGGACCCAGCTCAGGATTTTGGTTCCTTTAAAAGGAAGGGACTTAGCTCAGGATTTTCATTCCTTCTGGTCTTTCCTCTCTTCTCCATCGGGATGTTCTGGGTGTTTTGCAGACCCTCACAATAAATAAGTCTCAAATTCTAAGAACTTCTTTCTTCTGATGCTCCGTGTTCAAAACTTGCTTCTGTTGCACTGAGGGATGATGGGCTACTTTAAAATGTTAGGGCTAATTTAGGACTAATTTTTGGGCTCACCAAAGTTAATTTAGGACTAACAAGTCAATTATACGACTAATATTTTAGTACTAATATTTTAGGACCAGCACTTCAGGACTATTTCAGTCTTTGTTTCAGAATATCAGGCTACTGAGTTTCATGTGATGAAACTTTCCTGATCATCTGGGAAGTCTTTTCCAATCTTAATGATTCCATGATTCCATAGCAAAGGACACTGAGACCTTTTTGCCAAGACTGCGTTCCAGTCACAGTTTAAGGACTGTAGCTCTTTGTCTTTGGGGTTTTTGCAGGGATTTTTTTTTTCTCCATTTTTTCTTCCTTTATTTCTCCTTTCTTATTTCTCTTTTTTTTCTTCTCCTTTTTTTCCTCCCTTTTCTTCTCCATTTTTCTTCTCAATTTTCTTTCTATCTCTTACACCTGCTAATTTTTGTGTGTTTGATATTTTATGGGGTCTTTTCCCTGGGTTTTTATGCTTAAGCCAAAGCTAAATGATTTAATTCTGTGTAGCTGGGTGTCATCTGCTCTGAATGACTGTGAGAGAAGTTCTCACTGACAGGCTCTGCACCTGCATTTTATTTCCTCTCCATGATGAAGCCCCAGCCATTGTCAGAGTTAGAAGCGGGAGGTTTGTTTTGCACTGAGAACTGAGACAGGGAAAGTACAAACATTTACAGCTGATCCAGAGATGTTAATGGGATGGAAAAAATACATGATGGGGCTCATCTGCCAAGTCAGAGCCTGTTTCTGAGGAAAATGGATGTGAACTTCCTCCTGCACCTGTCTGGGGGGCATTTCTGATGGAGGAATTCAAACCAGAGCCAATTTCCACGGGAAAGGTTCCCCGCAGGGCTATTCCATCCCTTGGAAAAGAACTCATCTGGCTTGATTGGGTGAGTGCCCAAACACAACAACCAACTCTCCCGGTCCTCCAGGCCTGGGATGTGGAACAGGGCTGGATGTGGGGGAGGGAGGGTGATTATGTCCTTGTTCAGTCTGGGGTTTTAACTTGGCAGGTCCAGCCAGGAGGGAATCCACACACAGATGGATTTGTGGAACAGCAGAGCTGAGAGAATCATGGCTAGAAATCCACTTTATAGACCTCTTGGGTTCCCTAACACTGGGGGTTCAAGGCTTGACCACACCAGAGTGGCAAAAATATAACAGGAATGTTTCCCCTTATAGTCCTTCAGAATTTTAAAAATATACTAAAATCCTTCCTTTTTTTACAATTTCTAGATTTTTTTTTTATTTCCCCTAGGAAATATTACCTCTGTCTTAAAGAATAAACAAGCATTAGACAGATCATCCATGGAAAGCATCCGAATTTCTCTATCCCTTCCAGGGTTCCATGATTTCCTTCTGGTTCCTGTGTTCCCAACACCTTCTCACATCTGTGGAGTGCAAGGTGCACCCTGACATGGCCCCATCTTTTTCTTCATCCCCCCAGGGGATTCTGCAGTGTTCTGTAAGCCCAGCAGGCAGGAGCTAAATTCCTGTTTCCAGTGGAAAGGGGTACAGGGAGGAGCACAAACAGCTGAAATTCCTGCATGTGCCCTCGTTCCATGGCTGTCAGAAATGTTGCTTTTCCTTCCCTTCCTTGCCTGCCCGGGTCCACGACTGACTGTCACTGGAGCTGCTCTGCTTCTCATTGATCTGTGCCTCTGCACAGCCAGAGCAGAAACTTTGCTGCTCCACACGTCCTGGCACATCAGGGCACTCCAGAATTAACACAGCCCTTGAAAGGCTGTGCTGGAAGGAAGTTTTTTGGTTTGTAAAGGCGAGCACTTGAAGGTCAAATGCATATTTGTCCCTGCACCCTTATTGCTTGTCTATACATTTCCATGCTGTGCACTGAGTGGAAAAGATCCCCTGTGAGCAGGTAATTACAGAGCGTATTATAGCCCAATAATTCCCCTGTGAGACGGCTAAAGACAAGCTGAGAGCTAATCTATCCAAAAGCAATCCCCCAGCCCAGCACAGGCTGGAGCCAGGCCAGGCTGGGAGCCAGAGCAGCTTTGCTGACACTGATTAATGTGCTTTGGCTGCTGATGGACCGAGAACAGACAGCCCTTTTTATCCTCCTCACCACTCTGGCTCTCGGTCCTGGACCACTGTCCTGCCTCAAAGTGAGGGAACAACGGGAAAGAACACTCCAATACCTTTTGAGCTTGTTTCCCTAAAAACAGTGGCAGGAAATTGCATTTCTGTGACCTGGGGTGGGCACGGAGCTCAGCAGGACTCGGCTCATTGGCAGGAGGTGCCAGCTTTAACCTGGACCAGATAAAACTGGGAAGGCTGTGGTAGAACCAGGGGAAACAGGCTCAAATTGTGCCAGGGGAAGTTCAGGTTGGACATCAGGAGGAATTTGTGCCTGGAAAGGGTGGTCAGGCCTTGGCAGGAGCTGCCCAGGGAGGGTTGGAGTGCCCAGGGCTGGAGGTGCCCAAGGCAGGACTGGCCGTGGCACTCCGAGCTCTGGGCTGGGGGACAAGGTGGGCATCGGGCACAGGGTGGGCTCCACCTGCCCTGTCCTGGGAGAGGATCAGCTCACAGCTCTGCAGAGTCCGTCAGCAATGTGATAATTCTGCATCTTGATTGTCTGAAGAATAAGAAGAATAATAACTGTGTTATACATGTACAACAGCCCTGTCCTGTCGTGTTCACCAGCTCCCTAAAGAACACAACGGAGAGGCAGAAAACAGCAATTTTGGGTGATTGATGGCTCAGCCAGAGCTGAAGGGAGTGGGAGGGAACAAAAGGGAAGAGACATCTCCAACTGCATGGCTTTGTTCTCCCTAAATTTGAAAACCTGCTTGGAACAATGGCTCTAATGGCTTTTTTAACCCCCCACCCGGCACTGATAATTGTCCTAATGGAAAACAGGAAGGAGTTTGAAGGAAACAGCTTGTTATGCAATTTGTTACTGAACGTCTCAGACCATCAAACCCAATTCAAACAACTTTGGGAACATTCAGGTACTTTCAAAATAAGTGAATGTTGCTGCTGTATTTTTGTCTGCCGGATCAGCTGAAGTGACAGCTAAACAGAAAATCCATTAGAAAATTTATAAGTGTGCTGCTGTTTGGAAAGGGGAAGAAAACATATTTTGATGTTTAGATACAAGAACTATGATGTTCTGGGACTGCAATAATCCCCACAGGACACAGTTCCTTCGCAGTCCATCATGCGAGGAGAGGCAGCTTCGGGCTGGGCTTTAATTTCCTGGTGAGCTTCATGGTCATATTTATTGTGCAGACAAAAGAAGTGGCAGCCAGTGAATATTTATATCAGAAAGGGATATTGTTTTTTAATAACTGATAGTACATAAATCCCGGAACAGGGGAGGCTGGAACAAAACTGGAATGGTCTAAGTAGGTGGAGAGTTTGGTTGTAATTCCTGATTAGGAAGGAGTGCAGAAAACAAGTGTTATAGTCATGATTCTTTCTTCTTTTTTTTTTGTGGTTTTTTTTTTGTTTTGTTTTGTTTTTTTTTTTGTTTTTGAGATGGAAGAGGAGGAGTTGAAAGACAACATTTTGCAAGAATTTCCACCCAGCACACCCACTGTAAATCACATCACCTGGCACTGCCAAACACCTTCAGAGCCAGAGGAAGCCACGGAGATGCTCCAGGACTGGAGACCCTCTGCTCTGGAACAGGCTGGCAGAGCTGGAGGGGCTCACCTGGAGAAGGATCCAGGGAGACCTGAGAGCCCCTTTCAGTGCCTAAAGGGGCTCCAGGAGAGCTGGAGAGGGACTGGGGACAAGGCATGGAGGGACAGGACACAGGGAATGGC
>JAWMRC010000549.1:0-10149 GCA_035584755.1 Thripadectes ignobilis
GTGCTCCTGGTCCTCCGTGCTCGGAGGGTCAGAAGAGGACCGGTCATAATAAAGGTATGATCTATCTTTTCTCCATTGACTTTGTCCAGAGTGTCTATTTTGCAGGATTTCAGGCATCACAACCATCCCAAGGGAGAAGGGGCAGGGATGGAACCACCTGCCAAGGGCAGCATCCAATTTACAGCCACCAAGGCAACCTCAGTCCTGAGGTCTCTCTCCCTTTTTCTTTGTAGATCATTTTAAACTCTTTACCCCATGTCCTCTAATCACTGGGCAGGACAAGGAGGACCACGTGGCATCACAAAGACCGTGTCTCCCACACTTCATTCAAGCAGATCTTTCAGTTTGGCATCCTCAAAATTAAGAGTCACAAAGCTCCAGTAATGCAAAGGAAATAAAAAAAATACAGAGAGAGAAGGCAAAGAAGGAAAAGCCCAGGAGTTGTTCAACAATCTGCTCACGCAGAAGTCGCTGCCAGAAAGTGAGATCTGACTTCAAAACCCCTGTGCATCACTAATGACCTTTTAATAGCTCTCATTACTGAACATCTCACTCAGCCCTGTGACATCCCCCCCTGCCAAAACCAAGCCCAGCATTTCCACAGGCCAAGCCCAGCTGTTTAATTGATCCATTCAAGGACTTCAAAAAAGTATTAATACCACAACTCTCTTGAACAAAAGGTTTCGCTCCTGGGTGCAGACGCCTTCCTTGGGTGGCAACTCATTTAACCTGCCTTTTTAATCAGGCATTTCCCACTCCCAGGGGAAGCTGCCATGGAAAATGTGGCTTAGAAACAAAGGCACAGCAGCAGGAAAGCAGAACAAGTAATAATCAAATCTCTCTCTTTCACTCTGACATAACCCATAGTAATGTTCAGTATAAACACACTTAATTGTTAATAGAGGGGTAGAAATCATGGCATGACTGACTGGTTTGGGTTGGAAAGGACCTTAAAGCTCATCCTGTTCCACCCCCTGCCATGGGCAGGGACACCTTCCACTAGCCCAGGTTGCTCCAAACTGGCCTTGGACACTTCCAGGGATGGAGCAGCCACAGCTTCTCTGGGCACCCTGTGCCAGGGCCTGCCCACCCTCCCAGGGAAGGATTTCTTCCCAATATCCCATCTCTCCCTGCCCTCTGGCAGTGGGAAGCCAAACCTCGTCTTGTCCCTCCATCCCTTGTCCCACGTCCCTCTCCAGCTCTCCTGGAGCCCCTTTAGTCAGTGGCAGGGGCTCTGAGGTGTCCCTGGAACCTTCTCTTCTCCAGGTGAACACCCCCAGCTCTCTCATGCCCCAAAACACAGCAGCTCTGGGTCCCACATGGTGCTCTACACATCGAGAATATCCCAATAAATTCTCCTCACTCCTCCCTGATATTCATGCTTGGGGTTTCTTCTACTGTCTCTTCTCATTTACACCTTTCAGGACGAGCCGTGTCATCCTCAGCTCATGACCTGCAGTTTCTCCCAGCTGGTGGGATCTGCTCCAAGCAATCCCATCAACTCCTGCAGTTCCCCACTGTGATCCAGAGCTCTCTGCTGCAACTGCAATGGCACAAACCCGGCACTCCCGGGGCTGGGAGAGAGGGAACGCTGAAGTGTAAGACAGAGCAAGCTGGTAAAATAACAGCCCTTCTTTAAAACATCATGTCTAGCAGGTTCAAAAAGAAAAACCAGAAAGAGAGGAGCTAATGAACAGAACTGACTGCCTGGCTGTGTTTTGTCTTGCAGAGATCCCAGCTCAGATCCCAGCTCGGAGCCACTGCAGGAGGAGGGAAGGTGTCTGTCTGGCATCACTCCCTGCTCGGTGGATGGAAAGCACCACAGCTACTGCAGAGCCAAAAATCAGGGACTCACAGCCCTGCTCTGTGTCACAGGCACCTCATCCCACTGTTTCCCAGTCTGTTCTCAGCTTCGGAGGCTGTGGATGTTCCAGCTCTCAGGAATCACCCACCGTGCTGTTGGTTATTGCACACACATTTACAGAGCCCCTGCAACACGGAGCTCTCAAAGGGAAGAGCACTCAGTACCTGCTCAGTCCTTGGCTAATCCTCGGCCATGGCATCACAGACTCCCAGGATGGTTTGGATTGGAAGGAACCTTAAAGATCATCCACTTCTAACCCTCTGTGCCACCCTCTCTCCAAGCCAGGCTGTTGGGTACCTAGCCACCAGACCTTTCCCCATCCCCCAAAAAATAAATAAACATGGAAAATGGGCTTATCCCATTAAAACCATCCAGTGTGGAAGATCCCAGGCCCTTCCCTGCACTCTCCCCATGCTCTCCAGGTTTCCCCTGCCAGCTCCAAGCAGCTGGGGCAGGCTGTGAGGAGCATCCTCCTCCCTGAGTAGCAGGAGGGACTATCCCTGCATCTGCCACAGATGAGTTTGGGACTCTCTCCTTCTCCTGTTTCTCCAAATCCCCATGGAAATATTTTATGTCTTATCTCCTTGTATCAACTTTCAGACATATCTGTGTTCAGTGAGTGGGGAGTTGGATCTCTGATAGTGCCAGTCAGGAGGGGAGTCAACTTCCAACAGATAAAAGTTAATCACCTTCCCACACATTTTTTTTTTTTTCCCTTTAAGGAAATAGAAACTGCTGCTTGAACGATTTTAGAAGACCAAATATAAGTTTTAAAAAATTACTTCATTCACAGTTCTGGTGAGAGCAACAAAAATCAAGTGTTTTCCCTGAGCTAAATCTGTTTGCCTTGTGCCCAACCCCTTTAGTTTCTCTGCAGCAGGTTCAGAAGGTGATAAAGTGAGATCCCACCCCCAGGGCTGGGTTCCCACTGCCACACAGAGCTCTCAAGAGAACATTAATGCAGATTGTGGCATTCCTTCGAGGAGGAGGAAAGGCTACATGGACAGAGAGAGATTCACACCACGCTGGGAAGGGGCTGACACCCCACGGGAATGTCATTCAGCCTCACCCCATGACTCCACTCTTGGCAGCAGCTCCTCCTGCCAACACTTCTTTTGGTGGCAGGAAGGTTCCTGTGCCTCTTCCTGGCCAACACCCAGGCTCAAGGAGCGTGAGAGCTGCACAAGCTGCGTGAGGTTTGGCCCTGGGATGTGTTGCCCACACTCATCAGGGGGCTTAGATATTAGGGGGAGATTGGATATTGGGAAGGAATCCCACCCTGGAAGGGTGGGCAGGCCCTGGCACTGGGTGCCCAGAGAAGCTGTGGCTGCCCCAGCCCTGGAAGTGTTCCAGGTCAGGTTGGACACAACTTGGGCTAGTGATGCAAGAAGGAATTTTTTTGGTGAGAACAATCAGTCACTGGAAGAACCTCCCCAGGGATGTGGTGGACTCCCCATCCCTGAAGGTTTCCAAGACACAATGGGATGGGTTTCTAGACCATCTCCTCTAGGCTCCCTGTGGGACCAGATGATCTTCTGAGGCTCCTTCCAACCTGGGTCATTCTGTGGCTCTCTGGTTTGACCGGGGGTCAGGCTGCTGAGCACCCTGGGTTCCAACACACTGAGGCCACCCAGCGAGCCATCGTGTCCCCTCAGCTCTCCCTGTCCCCTCCAGGCACCAGGGGAGGGAGAAGAGGCAAAGGAAATCAGGGGAAACAAATCCAACCCATCACAGCCAACCCTGGCTCTTCTTCCTGCAGAGCCACTGTCCATAAAATCACCGTGCCAAAGCTGGAGACAAAGACACTTGTGGCCACAGGGTGAGGGGGCGATGTGTCCTTCCATCTTGACATGTCCCTTTGTCCTGCTGTGTCCCTGTCCCTCTGTCCCACTGTGTCCCTCCATCCTGAAGTGTCCTTCTGTCCTCTCATGTCCCTCTGTCCTGACACATCCTTCTGTCCTGCTGCATCCCTCCATCCCACCACGTCCCTCAGCCCTGCCACCCGCCTCCCATCACCCACCCAGCACCCACAGCCAGGGCACCCTTGTCCCCAGCAGCACCAGGACCAGCTCGACGTGACCTGAGGTAACCCACAGGAGTTACACTGCCAGGAGGGACCCGGGCAGAGGCAAAGTTCCACGTGGGCAATTAGTGCTGCACTAATTACCATCATTGTGGGACAGAGACCCACCGTCAGGGTTGAGGTGCCCTAAACAGAAGCTGTTTTTTGTCACTGCGTTGCTCTCTTGAGTTCCTGGAGTGGCAAAGGCGGGGGAGGAGGGTGCTTAAGTCTTAAAGTGGTTTTCTTCTCAATTGATGACAAGAGAGCAAAGCTTTTCAGCCCACTGCTCCATGCCAGGTTGAATGAAGCCTGTGCACAGTGAAGGAACAGTGGGGACAAGGAATCCTCTGCCACCAGCTGGCAGTCAGGAAGCACTTCCCTCTGCCAGAATCCCTGCCTGCTCCACCCCAGGGTGCAGCCCCAGGGCCAAGGATGCTCAGCCTCTCACTGAGCTCTCCCACGTTCACTGTGCTGGGAAGGAAGGGGACAGAGCCAGCCTTGCCAGCCTGATTTAGTTAAAAGTAGGGAGCAAAGCGCCAAAAAGCGTAATAATGTTGCCCTGGGTGGTAGGTGGGGTGAACATCCATCCACTCTCTTTTTAGGGGAAGGCAATGAGGTTTCTGTGCTCACCTTTGTCCCCCAACACGCTGCAGGAGCAGGGACAGCCCCTTTCCCCACCTGCCTGGGCAAGAGCTGCAACCCCAGCCAACCCTCCCAGATGCCAGAGCATCCCCATGGAGCAGAGATCCCTCCTCACACCCTCTGGAGCCGAGCCCTGAGCCTGCACCCAGCCAGGGCCACGAGGACTGAGCCTGCACCCAAGAATCCCCTGACACCCACCAGCTTTCCAAAGGACTTTTCACCCCAGACCAGCCCCAGACAAACCCACTGAGGACCAAATGACCCCACACACACTGCAGTGTCCAGGACATGGGCTCCTCTCCTTGTTGCTGAGCCACAACCATTCCCAGCTCCTACCGGTGGTACCACAGCCAGCATCCCTTGCCCACACAGGCAGTGCCATCCCCAGAGCCCTGCGCTGACTGCAGGGCTGTGAGAGCCAAGATTCATGGAATGTATATATATATATGTATATATATAGCACACAGTGAACATACACAATGAGCTCTGGCTTCCTCAGCCGAGGGTGGAACGACGTTACGTCAGCCCCCACGGCCAGGACCTCAACCAGGAGCAGATGGTGGCTGCTCCTGCAAGAAATTAGGAGCTTTTTGGGAGCCTGCCCTGAGGAGGGGGGTGTGGGCAGCCCCTCCAAGCTGCTTCTCACACCAAAGCCTGCGTCTGCCCCTAGAATCTTCCATCTAAAACAAGCCCAGCTTAGGGCTTGAGTCCAGCTTGGAGCTGGAGGGTGCTGTGAGTGTTTCAACGAGGACAGGCACTGGTTTGGTGTGAGAGCACCTGGCCCAGGTCACACTGTTCATTTTGCCATGGGAATGATGCCTGCATCATCTGGCTCTGCTCCTGGTAAGCTGATCTGATCCCAAACCTGCAGCATGTGGGTTATCCATTACACTCCTCCTCTAGAAAATCTCCCCCTAAGGAGCAGCACTTATTCACCCTTGGAAACCAGCACAGCGGAATTTAAAGGCAGTGATTTCCACCTACTAACATGTAGAAAACAGAGGTGAAAGCAGCACTGGCATCCTTTGGTGCTCACCAGGGACCATGGGCTGTGGGGGGCTGGAGCTGGCTCAGGGCAGGATCCACACCTGGATCCAGAGGGAGAGAGAGGTTTTAGGAAATGAGGCTTGTGGAAAAGTTTAAGAGTTTATAAATTGGTCTAATCTGGAAGGATCTCGTGGGGACGCTGCCAAACTTCAGGTATGAGCTGCAGCTTCCAGAAATACCAATCCATGCTGAAGACAGGGATCTTGGGAATGGCTGGGGACCCTGGGAATGGCTGGGGATCCTGGGAATGGCTGGGGACCCTGGGAATGGCTGGGGACCCTGGGAATGGCTGGGGATCCTGGGAATGGCTGGGGATCCTGGCAACAGCTGGACAGTTTGGGTTCAAAGTTTTCAAGTAACTCAGCATGGGACAGAAACATCACAGAGAAGCTTTTCAATCCAAACAGCTCAAATTTGGCAAAGTCAGACACCACAGCAGAAGGCAGTGGTCTTTGTCTGAGGGAAAGCAGCAACCTACCCCTACTCAATTCCTGGACAAAAGGAGGATTTTAGGGTGGAAAAGGGCTCTTTCATCCAGCTGGAAACTGATGCTCAGAAAATCAGATTTCAAATAAAGGGATTCTTCAAATGGAACTGAAGCACAACCACCCCCAGTGGGCTCTTCCCTCCATTCTCTGGTGCAAAAATCTTTGGAAAGGAGCCCACAGAGGACTCTGGGGATAAAAACTGAAGTCAAAAGATGTTGGTTGGGTCTCTCTGGGGTTCTCCCAACTCCTGAGAGCCCCAAAGGTTTAGTCCTTCAAGCTCTGCCCTCAGAGCCCAGGAGAGGCTCAGGGATGCTCTATGGGATGGGAGTTGAGGCAGTGACCCCTGTATTTATGCCACTTTAAATGCACAACTTAGGGGCTTGTCAGGGAGAAAAAATTAGTAATACCATATCATTGCCTAACTGAGGACTCCATGACCCTCCACAGTGGAAGGGCATGTGGAGACAACATGAAGAATCCATTTCTGGTATTTCTGGAGTTTCAAGAAATTTGACTTGAAACTGGCTAAGATTATCAACATTTTGTACAGCTTTACACAGGCACGGACACAAACATGGTATCTATAAATATCTATGTTTATGAAAACCACACACACAGACAGTACTACCAAATCGCAATTTACAGATGATTTTGCATATTTACAGCAGGTTCACTGTAATTTTACCAAGTCCATGTAAACATCCTCAACACAAGCACGTGGCACCAAAACAGCCCAGACTGGAGGGGCTTTGATGCACAGAACTGGATCCAACATTTCAGACTCCCAGACCTGCAGCAGGAGAATTTCCTGAAAGACTATTTTCACCAACCCTCCAGCAAGAAATACCATCTGCAGGAGCCAAGCGGTGCATTTTCGGATGCATCCCTTAATTAAGCAGATTCTAATTGGATGGCTCTAAGCTTTAATTAATGGCAAATTGTTGGGGCGCTTTCATTTTTTGGATCACGTTCCCAGACAGGATTTTTCTGGGTTGGTTTGGGGAGTTTTGTGTTTTGCAGAGCCAGGCTGCAATTATTATTTATTGCGCTTCATGAGGAAAAACCAGCCCCCAGGAGCCCCAGAGCCACTGGACTCCCACTGCACCAAGGACCTTTCCCACCTTCTCCTTCTTCCTATCCAAAGCACCTCCTGAGTGGTGGGGTGAGCTCAGCAAAGCCCTGGAGACCCCCATGTTGTGCCCACCAGGCATATCTGGGCACTGAGGACTTGGAGGGGATGCTCAGAGGCAGCTGAGGCTTGTACCATCCCACAGCATCCCAAACCCAGAGGGGCTGTGTCGGTGCCACCTTCCCCCACCATCATGGACCCTCAGCACTGCAGGGTCTCACTCAGGAATCACTGCAGCTCCCAGAAGGAAAAAAAAGAACCAGAGGAGATCACAAAGATGCTCCAAGGGCTGGAGCCCCTCTGCTCTGGAGCCAGGCTGGGAGAGCTGAGGGGATCACCTGGAGAAGAGAAGGATCCAGGGAGACCTCAGAGCAACTTCCAGTGCCTAAAGGGACTTTGGACAAGGGTTGGAGGAACAGGACACAGGGAATGGCTTCCCACTGCCAGAGGGCAGGGTTAGATGGGATATTGGGAAGGAATTCTTCCCTGTGAGGGTGGGCAGGCCCTGGCACAGGTTGGGCAGAGAAGCTGTGGCTGCCCCTGGATCCCTGGGAGTGTCCAAGGCCAGGTTGGATGGGGCTTGGAGCAACCTGGGCTATGGAAGGTGTCCCTGCCCATGGCAGGGGGTGGAATGAAATGAGCTTTAAGGTCCCTTCCAACCAAACCATTCTGTGATTCTCTGAAACAGCAAAAAGCAGGTGCAAGATCAGAAACTTAAAAATCAACCTCTCCACCATTTCCAGGCTGACTGGCTGCTCCAGGTAACATGTGGATTAAGGCTCAAGGGAGGGATTTGATCCATTTTAAGCACTGTTTGCTTAAAGAGCACAGGTGTCCTCCAAGGGGGAAGGACACCTGGCATCCCCAGTCCCAGAATGCTGGAGTCCATTCCCACCCATTTCTGGCACCCTGGGCTCTCCTGAGACCTTCAGCAAGCCCCCTTTTGGGAATAGCTATGAACACAACAAATGGCCACAGCCCAGTTTTCCTCCCAGATGGATTAAACTCCTTCTTTTACAACCCAAAGCCCCAGCTGGAGTTCATGTACTCAAACACTGACTTCTCCCAGGCAACATCCATGGAAACCACTGCTGCATCTGGACAGGAGGGAGGAGAGGGGGCCACCCCATGCCAGTGATGCTGCAGGAATACCAAATGCTCTCTGCCCCAACCCCACCAGAAAACCAGGAGGCATCAACAAATCACCATATCCTGACTGAGCTGGAGTGAGGAAAGAAGATAGGGATGCTTATTTCCTAGTGGATCCATCTAAGAAATGGATCCTCATTTTCTTCCAAGTCTAAGGTGCCACGACTGCCTCATGCCATGTCCTCTTTGCATGGAGCAAAGGGGACACGGACCCTCAACCAGCTCTGAACACCAAGTCCCATCTCCAGCCACGAGTGCTCTCCTCTGGCACTCCCTCCACTCTTCAGTGGCACTCCCATAACCCTAACCCTAACCCCTTAGGGTCACTGCTCTGGCTCATGAAGCCAAGCCCAGCTCCGAGGTCAGGAAGGCCAGCCAAGCTCTGCAGTCGACTGCCACTCACTCCCCATCCTGCTTGGGGAGGGTATTTCTTGCAGCAAGGCCTTCCCTGGAGCAGAATTGCTCCATCAGTAGGGACTGGCTGGAGAGAACAAAAGCCTCAGCACCAAAGTCTTGTTTTAGGCCAAAGCCCAAGAAACCAGCACATGTGGAGGACTGTGCCTGATCCACCAGCTGGATCTACAATAAAACCCAAAACCCTTCCTGGGCTCAGGACCTTCCCCAGCCTGGACAGCTGCACCCAAGGGGTAAAGCCACACATCTGGATGATGCTCAGTCAAATGTGAGGGTGGGCAGGCCCTGGCACAGACTGGGCAGAGAAGCTGTGGCTGTTTCATCCTTGGAATTGTCCAAGACCAGGTTAAACAGGGCTTGGAGCAACCTGGGCTGGTGGAAGGTGTCCTGCCCATGGCAGGGGGTGGCACTGGATCGGCTCCAAGGTCCCTTCCAACCCAAACCATTGAAGGATTCTATGATTCCACGGTATCAGACATCCGAGAAGCCACGCACAAACCCCGTCAATCCCGGCTGTTCTGCTCCCGCAGGGAGAGGGACCCGCGCCCGCTCCAGGGATGGCTGTGCCACAGCGACACCCCCAAAGACATCCCCCCCGCCCGCCCCCCAGCACCCCCGGGGGATGCCCCTCGCACTGCGGGGAGCCTTTCTGCCCCAAAACCACCCCAAAGCCCGGGGTGTGCCCCTCGGCCGGGATGGAGGGGCACTCTTTGCGCTCCCATGCCCGGCAATCGCCGCCGCATCCCCGCAGAGCCGCGGACACCGGCGAGGCGTCCCTGCCGCTCCCCGTGCCCGCTCTCCCGCTGCATCCCAGCCGGGATGTCCCCGCAGCGCTCCGGGAAACCCCCCAGCGCCCCCTCCCTGCGCCACCCCTACCTGTGTCGAGCCCGGAGCCCGGCTCGGGGGGCTCCAGCCCCGCCGGGCACAGCGGCAGGGCACACAGCAGCGCCAGCGCCAGCGCCCCGCCGAGCATCGTGCCCGGCCCCGGCCCCTCCGCATCCCAGCCCGGCCCCGGGGCAGGCACGGCCCCGGCCCCCGCCCCCGCCCCCGCCCCGCACCGCCCGCACCCCCCGACCCGGCCCCGCAGCACCGCGGAGCGGGGGGGACCCGTGGTACAACCCCCCATCACCCTCCCGAAATCAGTCCGGCTCCCAGCGCACCCCAGCGCTCCAGGGGTTAATGCCCCCCATCACCCTCCCAAAAATCAGTCGGGCTTCCAACATCCCCCGGCGCTCCAGGGGTTAATGCCCCCCATCACCCTCCCAAAAATAAGGCTTCCAACACCCCCCTGTGCTCCAGGGGTTAATGCCTCCAATCACCCTCCCGAGAATAAGTCAGGCTTCCAACACCCCCC
>JAWMRC010000552.1:0-10099 GCA_035584755.1 Thripadectes ignobilis
CTTGCTAACAGTCTCTCCCCAAGATCTCCAGGCCAATTTTCATCCACAAAGTGGACTTAACAGTGGACAGATGCAGAGATCCAGTGTGCAGGTTTTCATCACAGAGAGGCTTTGGGCAAACCCACAACATTTGGAGCAAGTGCTGCCCTTCCCTCCTGGCTGGAGACCAAAGGCACAGCCAAGCTTTGCACAGGGAAATAACTGAAGTTCACTCTATACCTGATGCTTCTCCTTAAAACACCTCCAACCCACCTTTGCAGTGAGATGGAAGCAGCCCCTGAGTGCAATCCCCAAGCACAGACTAAGGAATAGGGCAGGAAACCTTCCCCAGAGTGGTGGGAAGGAGCCATGGAATCACCTTTGGAATGTGAGGCACAACCCTCCCCACGCTCCTGTGGCCCAAGTGCAGCATCTCCCAATTTCCAGTGCCTCAGCCCCACAAATCCAGGCTGCTGTTCCCTTCAGCCCAGGCTCAAATATGGAAATGGCAAAGCTGGGGAAGGAATTCCCCACGTATCTCACTTCCAAATAGCTGAGCTGTGTATTTTGACAGCAAGGTAACAGCAGGCACATCCTTACAGATAGACACAAACCAGCCTTTGTGTCACTGCTTATCTAGCTGCAGATTTGTTACATTTTTATACATATTTATTTACAAAACAGAGTGAAAGTCAAAGCATAGCACCCCCCAGCTGTCTCCCTGCCACAGATGCTTTTTCTCTGCCACTTTTGGTTTGGGTTTTGTTTCCCGTGTTCCCACAGGGCAACACATCCTGACATGCCCACCCTGCACAGAGATCAAGGATCAAGCTCAAAGACAGCACAATATGGGAGAGATGCTCAAATTCTACAAAAGCAAATTAAGACATATTTATTAGAGATTTCTCGATGCCAGCTCATTTGTTAACTCAACTATTAACTCCCTTCAGAGTGGAATGATCCCAATTCCAGACCACTTTCCTTACTCTCTGACGAGGAAACTGCTCATTCCCAAGACTGAAGGGGTTGTTATTTAGCAAAAAGGCTGGTAGGAAAACAAATATTGGTAGGAAATAATGGCAGGAAACCAAATATTGACCTCTCTGCAAAGAGTATTAAAATGCTGAACAAAAACGTTGTGAACTAAGACTGTCATCTCCGAATGCCAAAGAGGAGAAACACGAGGAGGGGGAGGAAAGGCATTCAGGAGGAAATCAATATGCAATTTAAAAATCATTGAGCCACTCACTCGCTGTAATGCTCTAACACTGAACCAGGTGCTCCTGCACACACTGGGAGGGCAACACTTGGTTAGAGCAGGAGCAACATCCCTCCAGTACAGCATTCCCAGCAGAAAATGGACTTGGAAACTTCCACAGACCTCAGGGACACTCAGGGATTTGAGACCCTTCATTCTTGTGCTCCACTAAGCTAAGAATGTAAACCCTTAACAACCTGGCTGAAGTGACTCCCTCTTCCTCCTCATCCACTGCTCTGGGACACACACAGCTTGGATTCAAATCTCTCTGGCTGTTCCAGGGACTCCTGGAATGGTTTGGGTGGGAAGGGACCTTAAAACCCTAAATGTCATTCCACCCCCTGCCATGGGCAGGGTCACCTCCCAGCAGACCGAGTTCCATCTCCCCATCAGTGAGTTATCTGAGTGACAGACTCATCCGATTTGAACATCACCATAAGACTTTATAAGGAAGAACAAACCTTAATTTGGAAAAGTGTTTTGGTAGAAATCCTGTTTAACAAAAGAAAAACAAAGGACTAAAGGCCGGAGTTTATCTTTAATCTCCACACCAGCAGAAGCGACTCTGGATGATGCTCCGATATACTCAATATATTTATGTGTCTGTCTCTCTAGGTCTCTCAGGCACAATAATTAGTGCAAACGCCCTTTGATCCTGTAAAAGAGCCCTGTCAAATGTGCTGCCAGCAGCCTGCAGTGCACTAGATGGCAGCCCTTCCCAATTGGAAGGAAGCTTTTCCTCCCTGCCATTCCCAAAAATCGACCCGCTCCACCCTCGCCCAATTTCCTTCTGGCTAAAACAGGGTGCTGGTTTTTCACACCTGCTCATCCAGGTTTTGGGGTGCTCTTTTGCAGCTAATAAAATCAGTGTGATTTTTAAATTCCTGCTCTTTTTTGTAGGTTGGCACCTAATTCGAATCAAGTGTTGATTATTTATTAAAATAGCTGTAATTCCCTGACAGCAAAATCTAATTTTCTATCTGCTGAACAGCTCCAGAGGGACAAATTCCTCTCAGAGAACCCCAAAATCACAGACCCTCTTGATTTATCCAGACCATTAAAGAATTCCACTGTTCTTTACTGTCCATTTTTACCCCTGATTTTTACCATTACCAACAGACTACCTTTGGAGAGGTGGGAAAATGCCATTTACCTCAAAGCTTCCCCTTCTTCTTGCCTCTCTCTGCAACTGTTCAGCAGAAATGGCCATAAAGTAGCTGATCTTCCAGCCCTGACCATTCCATGAATCCATGAAAAAATTCTAACAGTCTGAGGAAATGACTCTCCTGTTTCTGATTTGTGGGAATAAAAGCCCAAACCATGTATGAAGTTTGCCAGCTTCTTCAATAATGTAATTTTTGGGGTGTAAATACCCAGGGAAAGATTTTGTAAAGAACATCCATGTGTTTTTCCTACGATTTGAGGACTGTGCTGATACCAAAGCGGAAATCAATATTCCCTTGCTATAAAACCCACTGTCTGAGTTAATAAATGCATATTGAGCCCTTCCAGCTCCTTTTGCAGTCTGCTGGCTTTTATGACAATTCCAATAAATAGGAAAAAAAAATGTGTCTTTCCAAGCAGTCTCCTTTTTCATTTGTGTCCAAGGGAGAAGGTGAAAAGGTTTCCTTCAAAGCACGAGTCACACGTGGAAATTCCCAACCCTCTCCCACAATTCCAGACCTGTGCCTGTGATTTTCTGCTGGCACTTCTGGCTTTTTGAGCATCTGCCACATGAGCCCAAGTGCCCCTTCCCAGGGCTGGTGGCTTCCCAATAGCTGAGCTGCCTCCAGGTATTTAATAATTCCCTGCTCTCTGGGGGCTTCCAAGGGCACAATTCGCATTCTTTGCCCTAACTCTGGAATTCCCTCCTGCAGAAGCAAAGGGCTGCTTTGGTATCACTGCCCTTGAAAACTCCTGTTGCTCTGGGGTGTTCTTTAACCACAGAAAGCTGTCATTAAAACCTTATTTAAACCCAACAAAAATCCAAGGTATTTTCTCACCAAATAAGCAGAATGAAAACCACCTGAAGGCTCCAAGATTTCATGACCTTAAGGTCATTCAAAGCCCTTCACAGCCTGGAGCCCCAACACCCTGCCCTGGATCCCAGTTTAGTCCTGCTCCTCCAGTCCAGCCCCTTTTGCTCCTGGCTGGACTCCCTGGACAGATCCCAGACATTAATCTGTCCCACTAATTTTCATTTCCTTCATCTGTTAACTGCTAGTTCATGAAAAACAAACCAACAAAAAAACCAAAACAAGGATGGAAGAGGGATAGGCAGGAACTGATGCCCAGCAAGGGCCACCTGGGCAGGAGGGAGAACTTCTTGGCTGGGCAGTGCCCCAGCCCTGAGCAGAGCCCAGAGAGGGGCTGCAGTCTCCTCCCTGGGGACATGGCAGAGTCACAGTCCATGAGCTCTGGGATGGCCCTGCTGGGGCAGGAGGGGGCACCAGATGTCCCACTGTGGTCCCTCCAACCTTTCTGGTCAGTGATTCTGTGAAAGTGGGAAGTGAACTCTTCATAACAAGCACCCTAGCCAGAACAGCAAAAATTGCCCATTAAATATTAAAATGCAAATCTAATATGCTTTTAGACACGAGAGCATAGAAGTAAGTTTTAAAGTTCTTCAGAAACAGGGTCTCTGGGTGTGGAGTGACAGACCCACCGTGGACAGCATGCAAAATCTGAGCTGTGACTTCACAAAACAATTCTCTCACAGGAGAGTTTATTGTTTTCTGAATGAATATCAAAGTGCTATTCAACTCTAACTCCTTTATGAGAAGATTCTCTTTTCCTCTTCCTTTAAATGTCTGCCACACCTTGAGGCCCTGGCACAGGTTGGGCAGAGAAGCTGTGGCTGCCCCTGCATCCCTGGAGGTGTCCAAGGCCAGGCTGGATGGAGCTTGGAGCACCCTGGGCTGGTGGGAGGTGTCCCTGCCATGGAATGAGATGATCTTTCAGGTCCCTTCCAACCCAAACCACTCTCTGATTCCATAAAATACCTGATTTCACCAGATAGTGGAGTATCCAGACCTTGCATCTCTTCTCTTGGCCTCTCAGAACAAACCCACCCCTCAACAAGATCAAGTTCCAAATGTTTGTGATGAAGTCCCAGGAAGGATGAAGTGGCCCCTTGAGCTGTGCCTGGGAGTGGAGCTGCTTTGCAAGGGGTTTCTGGCTGAGGACACCCCAACCAGAGCCCTGGTGTATCTCACATGCTCTGCCTGCCTCCTTTTCTCATCCAGTGCTCAGCAAGCCCTAAAGGAGCTCATCACATAAATTAAGGGATAATATTCATGATGGAATATACGAGGCAATAAATGACTAGCAGGTGATTGAACAGATCAGTTGAGATGGCAGAAAAGACATAAATCTGTTTACAGGCACCACAAACCAACGCCAGGCCTGTTGTTCCATTAATGCCACGAGAAATGAGATACATTTTGGAGGTAATACAGCTCATCTTTTTCACCTCTAAGTTCTGTGCTGCTGTGCTGGCCTGCTCTGTTGTTCTTTTAGTGGGAAAAGATGTTTGTTATGTGTTAGAAGGAAAGGATTGACTTCATGGATGCAAATTTAATGAGAAAAACATAACAAATTTTATGTTAGAGATATTAAACACTGTTGCTACGTGTTTGACCTTAACTGGTTCACTAATGTCTTTATCTTCCACGTGTCCTTCGCTGCCTTGAGAAATTCTGGCAGAAAATCTCCATGCCTATTGGAATTAAATCTCCCCCTAACATGAAATGCCACCATGACTAAGCAGAGATGTGTCACTGCTCACCTGGCCATGGAAACAACAATTCCTGGACTTCCAGGTCAATCCCTGCAGGAAGAAGCAGCAGTGGCACTGCACGTAGTGACACATATTGTGCCTCCCTCTTCTCCCATCCTCTCCTAGTGACAACTAAACCTGGAAATACATTGTAGAATGTTGATAACTGGGATTGAGGCACAGAGGGAATCACAGAATGCCAAGATGGGTCAGGCTGGAAGGGACCACAGTGGGGCATCTGGTGCCCCCTCCTGCCCCAGCAGGGCCATCCCAGAGCACAGGGCACAGCATTGTGCCCACCCAGCTCTGCCATGTCCCCAGGGAGGAGACTGCAGCCCCTCTCTGGGCTCTGCTCAGGGCTGGGGCACTGCCCAGCCAAGAAGTTCTCCCTCCTGCCCAGGTGGCCCTTGCTGGGCATCAGTTCCTGCCCGTGCCTCTTGTGCCAGGGCTGGGCCCCCCGAGCAGAGCCTGGGCCATGCTCTGAGCCCTGGGGGATACCAGCAGTGACAGGCTCCAAGCAGCCCCTGTGCCACTGACTGTGACCCCCTGGCATCTGCTCTCCAGCCAGTTCTCATCCCCCTCACTGCCCACTCATCCAGCGCTCATTTGCTGGCACTCTCCTAACGTGGCATTGCTAGAAAATGAGAGCTCTGCGTTTATTTATTCTTGTTGCTGTGTCTCTTGGAGTCCTTAACCCGAGGCAGTGGCTCCATTACACTCCGCACTCTCCTTAAAGACTAAAGAGCAAACCAGTCTCAGAACACAGAAAGAGGAGAAAAAGCAATTATAACGAGAAAGAGACAAAGTAATACAAAAATAATGCTGGTAACAACAAGAGGAGGACACAGCATAAAATATGCAGGCACCTCAGAGGCCCCAGCACACAGAAATACTTCCAATATGTGTTTAGGAACACACTGTTCACTAAAGAGCAATAAACACTTGGGAAAGGTTGCTCCTGGTTCTGTTAAGAAGCCCTATTACCATAGCAATTGTTTCTAAATGCTAAATCCTAATCACAAACACAACAACTGGTAAATCCTAATCACAAGCACAACAACTGGTAAATCCTAATCACAAGCACAACAACTGGTCAATCCTAATCACAAGCACAACAACTGGTAAATCCTAATCACAAGCACAACAACTGGAGCTGCCCCGATTTTGCTGTCCCCAACACTGGGATTGTGTGCTTGGGAAGAGGCACCACAGGCACTTGGAGCCAGTGATTCAGCCCTCCCAGACACACCAGGACAGGCTGCTGCTCCAGGTCAAGGTGATGGAAAAGTGATGGAAGCAGCCAAAGGAATCCAAGAACTGGGAGAAAAGAGAAATCTCAGTCTGCTGGAGGTGGCAAGAAGAAATTAATGCCATTTATACTGCTCCTCCTTGGCAGTGCTAGAAGGGATGCAACAATTAGCACTCTCTGGGACTCCCTGAATGGAGGATGGAGCCAGGTGAGGGTTGGGCTCTTCTCCCAGGGAACAAGGGACAGGAGCAAAGGAAATGGCCTTGAGATAGGTAGCATATGTTCAGTGGGAAATATTTCTTCCCTAGAAGGGTGGCCAGGCATTCTGTGAAGGGCTGCCCAGGGCAGTGGTGGAGTGCCCATCCCTGGAGGAGTTCCAAAGATGTGTGCCTGGGGAACTGGGGACACGGTTCAGTGGTGAGCACAGTGGTGCTGGGGAATGGTTTGACTCGATGCTCTTACTGGTCTTTTCCAATCGAAATGGTTCTGTGAGTTCATTGCTTCCCTTTTGGCTCTCTCTGACAAGAGTCCTAAGACATCCAGACAGTGCAAGGAGCCATTTGGCTGCAGCAGAGGCCAATAATGTGTTTCAGCACCGGGGCCAGATGAAGTTATTTCTCCTGCAGTGCATGTTCTGCTGGGCAATCTGTGTCTTGATCTAGTTCAGGGAAGGTTAATACAAACCATTTGTAACTTGTCATGCCAAAGGCTGAAAGTGGGAGTCTAAAGAATATGCCAGTGTGTCTCCCCCTCCTCTGGCCACAAAGAGCAGGGGGATTATGGGTGTGCTGCTCATTCTGTTTGATATCACATAAATGATATATGACACCATCAGGCATCCATAGTTGGTTAACAGAATCCTATTACACGGGAGAAATTACTTTGTAAAAAAGTGCTTCGGGTTAAGAGCTGGGCTCTGAAAAATGACAAATATGAACAGAGCAGAGGAAGCCCAAGAGGACTTGGAGACCTCAGTAGTAATACAAACAATGTTGTGAGGATTAGAGGGGCTGAATCTGTAATGGTGACATGAGTTCCCTGCCTGGCCCCACGACTGACTCAATTCTTGCTTCTGGTTTCCTCTAGTTCACATTTGTGTTATCAAACACTCCCTGGCTCTTATGTTGGAGCCCACAGTGCATCTGCACTTGGTTTAGTCCCTCTTTGGGGTCTCAAACGCTGCAATACAATCATTGCTCCAATACCACCTCCTAAATGAAGTGAAAGCACGTGGATTCCTAAGAGGAAAAGGACACATGCAGTTCCTGGTCCTGGAGCAGGAGATGAGCTGAGGGGGAGGGAATGGGTGGCCTGTTCTTGTTCTCACTCTCACTTGGCTTCCAGGACTCTGCACCCTCTCCTGGTGTTCTGTCTCTTGGATCTGCCATTCAAGGTGTCCTCCTGTGGATCCATCACATCTCACACAGGGACACAGGACAGGGTTTGGACTGCAATCTCTACCTTCCCCCCCACCACCCCAACTCTGTAAATTTTGGGTCTGGGAAGTTCACCTATAAGGTCAAATTAAACCACCCTTTCTATCACAGACATCTCTTGTGATCAAGGTTGAAAATTTCAGCCACCTGACATATAACCAATTAATGCCATCTGCCCAACAAAGGGAGGTATTAAAGCTGTTTTTTTCCACAAGTCCTCCTCCATTCCCTCAACTGCCACTCAAATGCCACTGTCCTGCCTGTCCCTCAAGACTGGACACCAGGCACCATCTTCACCTCAGCAGCATATATCATATTTGGTGCAAAAGCCAGCCTGTCACCTGACAACCAGTCAGCCTCTCCCCCACCAGCCTCCCCCAGGGCTGCTCCATCTGCTCCATCAGCACCAGCCCTTGGCCTTGTTAAACCTCCTGACATTCCCAGGGGCCACTTGTGGAGTTTCCCCAGGTCCCTCTGGATGGCCCCGTCCTTCAGGTGTGCCACTGCACCCCCAGCTCGGTGTCACCTGCTGGGGTGGCACTCCATCCCTTCTTCTGTGTCCACCAGCTGGGGCAGCCCCATGACACAGACAACAGCTTTTCCCTCAACACAATCCTATTTGTAAACAAGGACCTTCAAAAAACCCCAACAAACCCACCAAAACCAACTCAAACACTTAATGCTCTCAAAAATTCAACGTGCTGGGAAAAGGTTTCTTTCAGGTGAAAAACAGCTTTGAGCAACTTCCTCTGTAAAAATCGACCAGAAAAGGCTCAGGAAATGGTGGCAAAAGTGTTGATTGCTGTGACTGACTTGGAACCTCCTGGACAAGAGCATGGATTGTTAGGAAACAGGAGACCTGCATCTCAGGCTGAGAGGTATCACAGAAGCCTTCCTGCATTGTCACCAAATAATCAGGGACATTTTCCATCCCTGAAGTAATTCTGAGCTCAGGAGACACCAACAAACAGAACTGCACAAAGCCACGTGGCAATCCAAGCACCTGTGGATGCACGAGAAACTGATTTCTAAATTCTAAATACTTCCCACAGACTTGGATTTAAGCTAAAGTTGCCAGAGATAAAGTTCACATTTGTGAGCTGTGCTTTTGGTCCTGCTACAAGTTTTGCTCCTTAAATAAAATACAAGTAATTGAACCCTCTTCTCTCCCAAAGCTCACAAAAACTGCTCCAAACTGACGGAGCTGCACCTTTGGAAATGGAAAAGGAAATGGCAAAAAAGGAGGTGTGATTTGGAGCATCTAAGCTCTCTTCTCCTCTTGGACACATCAGCCCTCAATACACCCCAGAGTTCACATGGCCACAGTTTCGGAGAGCTGGGAGTGAAATGTGACTGTGTAATTTTCACAAATAATTCCATTAGGGGTTGGTTTCAGCCTTTCAGGGCTTCTAAAGGACAAAATGTTATACCCGTGTCAGGTCTTCTTGTACCTCACAGATCTGTGATCCAGCACTTAGCTACATGATTTCACATAGAAAAGCAATCAGAGCTGTTACAGAACACTGTTTTGCCCTCAGTCTAAATGCATTCACTGCTGACATTGTTGGCCCTGGCTCCAGCCTGATATTCCAGCCTCTCCCTCTCCTTTCCACAGTATCACCACTCTCCCTTGTTGTTGCTCACGTGTGGCAGGAGTTTCCAGGAGGGCAAGAACCCGTGTTTGCATCCTACTGACCCCCTTCCTCAATTCCCCATTGTTCAACCCAACGACTTGCTGGTGGAAGAAGGAGCTTTGCACAAGGGGAAAGCAGAGGAGCAGACCCCCCACTCCTCGTTGTGGTGTCCCTGGGAGGGCTGAGGGACCATTGGGCAGCTCTGGGAGAGGATGCTCTTACCTTGATTCTCACGGTGACGGTGGCCAGCCCAGGAGGCATAGTGCCCTTGCTGTCGAAGGCCTCCACGAGGAAGGTGAAGGTGGCTTCTGTGTCAGAGAACGACTCATAATCCAAGGACTCCCTCAGCGACAACTCGCCCGTGTGCCGGTCCAGGGCGAAATAGTGCCGGGCCTCCTCCGTGCGGATCCGATAGTTCACGTCGGCGCCGAGATCGACGTCCTTCGCCTGCACGGGAACCAAGGCGTGAAACCAAGCCCAGCCCCTCCTCACACACATCCCTACTGGGTTTAGAGGACAGAAGGAGGCAAAGTCCTGCAAATGACTTGATTTTTGTTATATTGCCCTAATTGTGCGCAGACACAAGGAAACGAACTTGCTGAAGCTTCTAAAATCCCGAGCTATCGGCCACAGGAAACAAGACCAGCATTCTGGGAAAGAGGCACTGGAAGCAGATTCTGGTCTTGTTCTCTTCCCTGGGGCACCTGCTATCAGCCACTACCAGGGGCAGGATTAAAGAATCCCAGAATGGTTTAGGTTGGAAGG
>JAWMRC010000553.1:0-10093 GCA_035584755.1 Thripadectes ignobilis
TATCTATCTATCTATCTATCTATCTATCTATCTATCTATCTATCTATCTATCTATCTATCTATCTCCAGAAAAAGGATCAAACAAATAGTTTGTAATGAACCCTTTGAATGAGGTCAGTTTTTTGCTTCCCTGCAGGTGCAATTATGTTTATGGACAGCAGGTGGCGATGTCACACCTTGGCTGGTTGCAGGTTCTCTCTCACCATTGCTGGGCAGAAAATGCCTGTAGTGACTGAGGGACGACACAGCAGTCTCGACTCAGTTCCCGCAGGACTGATGGGCAGGAGGACAATGGGGGGCTCCCTCTCCATGGTGCAGAGCAGGGGCATTCCCATCCTCTGCTCAACAGAAGAAACATTGAGCTGGGCAGGAATGCAGAAATGGCAGTAGCTTCCCTACTGATGTTGGCGCAGTCCAGAAGCCGGGATCGAAGAAGAAAAAAACAAAGTCCTTCCCAAATCCCAGGCACTGGGGTAGGGGGGAGGGAAGGGGGTAAAACCAAAGAGCTGCTTCCTCCCAAAGGCTGCCCCCCACCCCTCAAAGCCCGAAGCCCGGGAGAAAAGAACAAAAAGGTCTTCACCTGACCATTAAATTAAAATGCAAGTATTCATGGTTCCTTTGTTAGTTACCAGCAAGATGCCACAGTGTTAGCTCTGAGCCCTGGAAGGAAATCCAGTGAGATTCTGAAACTATAACAGTCATATACGACTTTCCTGATTAAAGTCTAATATGTTCAATTAGCACCCAGACCAATTTTGGGCCCACAATTATGTTCCACATGAATTTCATTCACTTGAATATTCCTTAATCTTAGACACAGAAAACAGGAATGGATTCTATCCCACCACCATCATCCTTTCTTTTTTTTTATAGTGAGCATTTTGTCTACATTTCATAATTTTCTTGTTTAACATAAAAGGACAGACAGACACACTGATTTGATACTGCAAATTTCCCCCAGGCAATTGGTTAGGTTTACTTAAAGAAACACACTTTCTGGCACTAGAAGATGCAGCATTGAGTTTTGACACAGAAGAAAAAAAAAAAAAAGAAACTTGGGAAACTGCAGTACCATCCTCCTTTTGAGCAGTTTTGGAGACAATAAAACATTTTGGAAAAAAAAAATCCCATTAATTAGCATTTTCAAAATTGCTACAGGTTTGACTAGAAGATGGGTGTAACAACAAAATATATCTATGCTACAGGAAGCAAGCTGTGAGATGTTACAATTATGACCATGACACTTAAAATTCACTGGCTAAATTAGTGATTTCACCCACATTTTAATACTCACAATCAAAATTATGCAAAGGAATGCAGAACTCAGAAATATTGGAGGGGATAAGTATTTTTTTAAGGAACATAGAAGTTTAGTGTTACAGAACAGGGGAATAATGCAAAAAAAGTCTTCATCAATTACAATAATTCAGATGTTTTGTCAGAGAAAACAGAAATGAAGGGTTGAGTTGGTCAGCATTCAGTAGTTAACCCACTATGGGACTATAGGTCCTTTTAATAACGTGGGCAGCACAGTCCAAATCTCCTAGGATCATGCTGTAATCAACTACCATGGATCTATATAATGGTACTGGAACATGACTATTGTCGCACTCCGTGGGGGGGAAAACGAGGAGACTGCCCACACCAATTGAGGGTCAAGCAGGAGTGAACACTTTATTAGGAGAGCATGAGACTTATATAAGGTCGGGAATGGAAGGTTCTGGAACTGGGGAGGAGATAAAGAAAGGGTTAAGGCGGAGCACGACACAAAAGGGAAAAAAGGGGAGGAACCACGACATAAAAAGGGCAAACTGGGGAGTGGCACAGCCGCGCACCCCTGCTCGCCCCCCGCGCACCCCGCCGAGATGGGAAGGGAGGGTCCTGGTGCTGCAGAGACCCGGCGGGCACAGGACTGCGGCAGCGAGGCATTGGCAAGGCGGCACAAACACTGAGAGAGCTTTTAAGCAGCAGCTTGGGGTCCGCCCTGCACCTGTCGAGTCCAAAGCCGACAAAACCTTTCTTTTAACATGGATTTCTTAGGTTCTGTACTTTTTCTGGTGTTCCGATCCTTCCACTCGGCAAAGTGCTTTGCTGGTTCCCTCACAGATTATCTAAAGTAAACATATTTATGCATGGCTTAACTTACTTGTGACACTCTATTAATGGCAAATCATCTTCTAGTAACTTGGTGCTTTTTCAACACAACTGAAATGCATACACTTTCCTCAATTTGCAATCAAAGGAAGGTCTCCTATCACAAAGAAATAAGCCTTTAAAATCGTACTAAGAACTACAATTCATACCATAGAGTGTGCTAATAACAGAATGACTTATCATTATCTCTATTTGCAATAAAACTTCATCATTTACTGTAGCCAAGAGCATAAAAAAATTACATTACTCACTGTAGAATTATGGGATACTTCCAAACACTTCTATGGTATATTAATCTCTCAAAGAAAGGAATGGCCAAAACAAGTTGCCTGTTCAAATATATTCTTTGATATTTACCTCCTGATGAGTGCTATACTATAGGCAATTGGTAACTATTTTTTCACCGTGTTATTGGCAGAGAAATCCTGTGAAGAATCAAGATATCCATGTTTTATGGATAGAATTTTTCTAGAGCAATGAACCCTGTGGCACAGGTGCAAATCAGAGTTCAGGTACTCCAATTTCAGCATACAGAAAAAAGGTGAAACACCTTCTATGAACTCTGAAACAATGTAAGATATATTCTCCATGTCAGCATTTAAATACTTTAATCTTGTCCATAGCTCCTTTCCCAACCTTTTCTCTTTTGCTTCCCTATTCCCTTTTATTCAATAGATAAAGAATTTACAGAAAACCATAACTCACAGCATCCCCAGCTCATTTCAAACTATTTAATGTGTCTTTAGGAAGAATACCAAAAAAAGCAAGAAATAAAAAGCACAAGACATAAGGACAGTGTAACTCATCTTTGAATGCTGGACTGAAGCTATCAATGTGCTTTAGTTTTTTAAATATTATAGAAACTAGCTGCACAGTTGCATAACATACTGTATTTTTTCACACTGTCATCTTCGTGCACAATTGCCAACTACCAAAATACTTCTGATAAATATATCTAATCATTTTATTAAAAGCACACAAAAATGTAGCTAGAAAATAAAAAATTACTAAAATTGATACTTCCAGTATGTTTCATTTTTAACATTTTCATCTTTACAAATAATCCTTGATGCTTATAGTGTATCACATTCCAGTTACCACACAAAATAAATCAGACAGCAATGCTGAAACAGCAAGAACACCAATGACATTGCAGAGTCTCATTATTACACAATAACACCTGACAGTGCTTAAAAAATGGTACAAAACCTGATCTGAAGTCATGCTACAAGCACAGTACTCTTATTACTTTGCTTCCTACAAAAGAGATCATTCCTGACATAAATCATGCTTATTTGATCTGTGTGGCCAGAAAGAATAAGGAGTCTTAAGCCATGTTCCCCTCCTGAAATAGCAAGATCCCCAAAGGGCTACAAAACAGAAAGGTGATTGTCAACCAACAACACATGAATGTCTGGAGAGAATACTTTTCCAGAAAGTAATTAATAAAGAGAGAAGAAAATATTAAATAATATATAACAGATAGTATTACTTTCTGATGAAAATCTGTTCAGGTTCAACTTAAGTTGAACACCTTCTGCATCTTGGCATTTTGAGCATATGGCTTCTGGTAAACTGTAATCATTAAAGCAGCCTAAAGACTTCTGTAGAGAGAAAACAAATTGAGGGTTATATAGAAGGGAAACTGATATGAAGAGCAGCAAGTGGGACTGCCTTCAAACACATCTCTCAACAATGGCAATTATTGCCATACCAAAGTAAACAAGTCTGAATCTTGAATCAACTTGTTTATGTTTTAACTATATGACAAAGGCTAATCAAGATGTAAAAGGCTGTGAACGTCTCTCTGGAGACGAAGGTTTTTCTGTCTCTGTGTATGGGCTGGATAGGAAGATGGTAGCTCACCCAGTAGACTAATATTTATATAAATAGGTATCGTTAGGGACAAAAAAAGTCCAAAGTCACATTCAATCTTTCCTCACCATGTAGAGGTTGTAGAAGCTATTTAAATATGCACAGGAACAGAAGAGGCTTGACACTTTCGTTTATTTTAAAAGGAGGTATGGGATGGTCCCTCCTTTCCCTAGAGGTGAGTAATGATTTACTACTAGCACATAGTGACCTCAAAACAAGCCAACTACTGTACTACAAAGTTTTCCCTTGTGGAACTTAGCTGATTCTAATGGCTCTAAGCCAGACATAGATTTATTTGGTATAGGCAGAGAAACATGCATAGTATGCCAGTCTGTTTTGCATTGGCTCTGCATTCCCCTTCACCCCAAATTCAAAATTCTTTTTTGTCTTCAGGCTTCCTCACAGCTCAACCTCTGCTCCTTTTCCATTACTATTCCCTTTTTTTTTCCTAGTATCTCAGTACAACACTATGCGCCTTGCCCTGAAAGTGGAACCTCTCCTCATACAACTCAGCCCACTAAACTCCCCTTTTTACTGCAGATTCTTCTCATATGCCACACAGCTCACCTTCTTACACCAACTTTATTAATTGTTATACATTATTGTGAGAATGGGAGAGACCCTGTACTGGATGTTAGCTCCAGTTTTACACTTCATCTCATTTCTCTGGCATCAGTCTGTTATATAATCTAGACCCACTGTTTTCTCTGACTCTCAAGAGCCATAAATGTAGGCCTGCAGGACATTTACTAATGAAACAATTGGTCTGTGTTCACAAAACTAATGAAACTTTGACTTCCTATGGCTAAGAACCTAGAGGTTGAGAAGCAGCCCTAGTCAGACCCCACTCTTCCCTCTGCAATAACCCCAGAGCCCTTCCACATCTCCAATTTATTTACACAATCACAAAATTGGAAACAGACATTGAGGGAAGGGGTTAAGAACCTGTCACTCTTTCAGCGTAATGGATCAACCAGAACATACTTTAAGAAGTCACAGAATTTGTTGTTATCAGACCATTACCTTGCAAGAAAAACACTGCAGAAAAGTGCCCTTAAGAGTTCTCACTGTGTCAGCCAGGCTGTAACCTGGATGCGCCTCCAGTCATGAATCCTCTCCCTAAGCCCTAAGACCTCTTCATGTTCATTGTTGATTCAACATTGCATATGCCCAGAACCACGTTCTCTGATTAAGGCTGTGAAACACTTGTGCTGTCTTTATTATTGCAAATCTTCAGAAACAGGGATATTTCCAGCCTCCTGGTTTGCGCTACATTACTATGACAAATGCAAGTAGCATAAAACTTTCCACATAAAGCTTTGTCTCACATACAAGAGAAAGGCCACGCTGGCACAGGCACTGCTGGATAAATTCGAGCTCCAGCTGGCAAGGAGATGCAAATTATAAGGGGCAAGTGGAAAAACCCTTGTCATACTGCCTCGGGGCATGGCAGTAACACTCAGACACCAGAAGCACTGTGAAGCATTTCCTCTGCAAGACTCTTGTCATCTGCCCATAGGACACGCCAGGAGGCTTCAATCGCCCTCCCTCTCACTCAAGGATGCACCAAACATCCAGCAGCTCTCACTTACATGAAGGGAATTGGATCCCATGTGGAGAGGTACAGAATGTTTGGCAAAGGAAAGCTGCCACAGCCTTTGGAAACTGGAAGAAGGATGATGTTTAACTGTACATGTGTTCATTTCTTTGTCCTGAAAATACACATTTACACTTTGGCTATGCTTCAAAAGGAAGCTAAGTTTCCTGCTATGATGCTCTTCCCAAAAATATTCACAGACAGCTCCACAAAGTATTCGGTCTTAGCAAAGAACTAGATCAGTATTCAGTGTGGAACAGGTACTGCTTGCATAAGACTCCACTTTTACATGTGCACTTCTACTCAAATCCAGATAGTAATCCTATTCATTATAACAGAAGCTTTATTCAATGCTGAAAAAGCTAGCTAGATTGTCCATGCCCAATGCAATACCCTATACCACATTTTAATGAGTTCAAATTAAATTTAAATGTCTTGATTAAGCCAAAAATTATATTTCAAGATAAAATCCACAGAATAGGGAAACTTACATTGTAAATCTTCTCATCTGCTATCTTATGCACTTCTTACAACTGTATTATTTCAGTTTAAAAGCACAGGAAAAATGACTTTTTGCAGGATTTTATTCCTCCTCACCATGCTCCTTAAAATATCTAGCAGGTCTTTTTGTGTACAGAGTTGTTAAAAGATTCAACAGATCCAAAAGAAGCAGTAGCATCTGCTTGCCCTGTATTTCAATAAAATTTTAAATACATTTAAAGCAACTTGAAATTTTATGTTGTTTTACACTTAGGTAATTTAATCTCTTTTTTGTAATTCTGCTATTTTATAGATATTTTTTGATCTCTGGACATATATAGCTGCTGGGCAACAAAAATCCAGACATCCCTGAAAAGTCTCTCCTATTATAAGTAAAACTGGGATTTAAAAAATCCAAGTTATTCCAAACCAGATGTGCAATCTCAAATACTCAGAGGGGTGTAAATGCTATGACTGAAGTTAGGCAAGGATCTTACTGTGTAGGGTGCAGCCTGTAAGCATTCAAGACTTGACTCCTGAACAACACTGAACTGGAAACTCCAGCTGTTCACAACAGAAGGTACTTGCTGTGTTAACAGTTCACTGATGAGTACCTGGCATACCCGAAGACAGTCCAACAATGCTTTATAGTCATAGTCTCATTTTCACAACTATCTCAAAGCTCATCCCACAGCTCAGTGAAGCTGGTGAATCAAACAAATTTAATAACAGAGATGAATTAAACAGATTTAATAACCTAAGTGAGATTACACCTCTAGAGATAAGAACAGTGGATGTGCTCATTATACTATAGCAGAACAGCTATTCTATTTCAAATCATCCCTCCAAAACAAACATGACCAGCAGCTCTGCAAACTTCACCAAGACACAAACAAGCTTTATTTAATATCAAAATCAGCAGGTTTGGTATGCAGGCACAGCCCCTATTAATACTAGAAACTGCTTGGAGGAATAGACCATAATACTGCTAATTAAAGGCAAGTATTAGAAAGCCTGGGTACTTTTATTTGATTGTGCAGTATTCTTTCCAAATGTTGACTGTACCTTGCTCAAAACAACAGTAATACCCCCATAACTAAATAAAAATTGACATGTTCTGCAAATAAATATGCCGTTTCTTTGCTAAACACAACAGCAGAAATTAGAGGACTGAGCAGTCACTGATCATATGAATTTCAACAACAGAAAATGCCAGACTCTGCACCCGGGATGGGGCAACCCTGAATGTACAGACTGAGGAATGAGATGCTGGAAAGCAGGTCTGCAGAAAGGGATGTGCAGGTTGATGGCCAGCTGAATATTCTCCAGCAGTGCCCTGGCAACCAGGAATGCCAGCCGTGTCCTGGGGGACATCAGGCACATCAACAGCCAGTGTTGATGGAGGTGACTGTCCTGCTCTGCTCTTCACTGGTGTGGCCTCACCTTGAATATTGTGTGCCGTTTTGAGCACCACAATGTAAGAAAGATATGAAGGTATTAGAGAGTGTCCAAAGGAGGGTGTTATAGTTTCAAAATCTTTCATGGAATTTTTCTCTCCCTTAGCATCAGAGAAGATTGGGAGCTAACACCCAATCCCCCATGACCAGCTAACAAAAAGTGTAGTGGATTGCTTTGCATTCCAACTTAAAGACTGGGGAAAGTGGGGAGGGGGCGGGAGACGCACTGCTTGCCGTGCTGGTGGAAGCTTGTTTGGCTTGGCCCTCAACCCTGGGTGCCCTGTGCTGTCCCTGGGAGAGAGGACAGTCACCACTACCTGGATTTTGCTAGGCTTTCTGAGGGCCAACGCCACCTGCAGAGGAGCTGCTAAACCCTACCTACCTGCTCCCCGCCCCCCGCAACTTGTTTCCTTTTTCAGACAAAGGACGGTAGGAGAGGGTCCTTGCACTGCCCACGGGAAAGGTTTCATCACGTCCTCGTGGCCATCATTCCCACGTGAGTTATCGGAGCCAGCCTCTCTCCCTACCCTTTGTTTTCACCTCTCTGGAACCGAGGAGTGACCCTCGTGGCCACTGCCTTCCGAGGCGTGGCATCATCTCCTGCTATCCGTAAATATAACTGCACTGAACGGAGCGCAGAGAGAACTCAAGCAGTTTAAACGTTTTGGTTAAGTTTTTGCTGTTTTGTTCTGTCCTGGTTTTAGTTATATATATGCACTTGTATTTAATAACTCTTATCCTTTTCTATACATTTTTTATTAAAGTCTATTAATTTCAAAGGTTGTGATGGTTTTTGGGAAGAACCCCCTGCGTAGTCCAGATAGACATCTTAGTTTTCCCCTAAACTAAGACAGATGGAAAGAAGTTGGTGAAGGGCCCTGAAGAGAAGCCTTATGAGGAGCGGCTGAGGTCATTCGGTTTGTTCAGCCTGGAGAAGACAAGACTCAGGGAAGTTATTGCAGTCTACAACTTCCTCGTGAGGGGAAGAAGAGGAGCAGGCACTAATCTCTTCTCTGTGATGGCCAGTGACAGGACCTGAGGAAATGGCCTTCTGAAGTTGTGCCAGGGAAGGTTTAGGTAATTAGAAAAAGGTTCTTCACCCAGAGAGTGACTGGGTAGTGGAACAGGTTCCCCAGGGAAGTGGTCATAGCACCAAGCCTGCCAGAGTTCAGGAAGCATTTGGATGATACTCTCAGGCATGTGGTGTGACTCTTGGGGATAGTCCTGTGCAGGGCTAAGGGTTGGACTCAATGATCCGTGTGGGTCCCTTCCAACTCAGCATATTCTGTGATCCTCTGATTCTGTAAAGAAAATCCCACATTTTCATATTTGTTTATTGATAGATGTAGCAGTCTTTAAAACACAATAATATCCTGTAGTCTCAAACAAAAATATTAAAATGAGCAATACATTTTTCTAAGCCAGGGTTGTGGGAAGGAAGGGACTAACTACTTCAGGGAAATGCCCTCTTCACAGATACCTGTCCCACTAATCTCACATCAATAAGCAATGATGTAAAACATTCACAACTATAATACAATGAATAACCAGCTCAGTTTCCAGTCAGGACTACGATTACCACCAAAGTGACCTTGTGAACTTCACATATAAAGTTAGATCTAGGTACCGTGCTTGTAAAGGTGAACTCCTAACTCTTCATCTGAACACGAAAGTCCCACTGACCTCAAGGGACACTTGCACATTGTCACAGAACTACCACTCAAGACCCCAAGCACACATACACAGCCAAATGCTTCCAGACAGATTATTTTTGACAACACATGTAGCATGCCTTTTACTTCAGCTGCTCATTTCTCCCTAATTATGACAGAAGACAATTTATAATAACAAGTATTAAACAACTATTCCTGAAGAAAAGTGGATGATTGCTTAGAATTACACAAACCCTGGAAATACTCAAATGCTTTGCACTTTTCCCACAGAAAATTTATTCCAAGATTCAGCACATTAGTTTCACCACCTATTTCAAAACCAACAGTCAGAAGAGTTCTAGCTTTATTCACCACCTTCTCCCAAAAACCAGAGAAGAACCAGAAGACTGAAGCAACTAGCTGCATGTGATGGTACATGGTATGTTCTGACAATTCTCTACCATCTATTAAATGTGCGCTAGTGGTCATCATTTGGGTGTCCTGCAGAAATTAAAAGACATAGTAATTCAAATCTGGGTAACCAGACAAGGAAAAAAGCAGTAGCTACCTGAGGAAAAGCTGTGCTGCACGTGCCAAGGGCATACACCAGAAGAGAGACCTCACAGAGTTGAGAGGTGGCTCTGGGGAAAGGCATGAGAGCGTGGAAACCCCAACTCCACGTTCAGCCAATTTTACTCTGCATGGTTTACAGCTGCATAAGGAACGTCTGAGGGAGGCCGCTCCTGCGCCGGTGCAGAAGCACCCCTGGCAGCGCTGTGCCCACAGGTAGGCATGGCTGTGCTGCACCCATAGGTGCGCTGTGCCCACAGGTAGGCCTGGCTGTGCTGCACCCATAGGTGCGCTGTGCCCACAGGTAG
>JAWMRC010000554.1:0-10087 GCA_035584755.1 Thripadectes ignobilis
GCCTTGGGCACCTCCAGGGCTGGGCACTCCAACCCTCCCTGGGCAGCCCCTGCCAAGGCCTGACCACCCTTTCCAGGTGGGAATTCCTGCTCATGTCCAAGCACAGGTGGAGCAGACGTGTTTTACAGCCAAAGGGGGGTTCACGACCCCATCTAAACCAGCACAAGAGCTCTGCTCTGCTCTGACTCAATATTTGGGCTGAGTTAACCTACATTAAGACCAACCTCACGGCACTTGGTTTTGGTGAGCCTGGCCAGGTTTGCTGCAGGATGGGAAGTTTCCTGTATTTTCTGGAGGAAGTCGCCTTCCCTCATCCTGGTTTTTTTCCCGGTGCAGTCAGAGAAGATTAACTTCAGGCCGTGGCCACACAAGTCCCTAGGGGGAAACCCACCCTCAGTTTCTTGCAAGGCTGCCTGTTTTCCAGCAGAACCTCTCAAGCTGCAGGAAAACGCCGTGGGACTGAAATGGCAGAAGCTTCGCCGCGATCATTTTTCCTCTCGAAAAGCCCGTTTTTATTCCAAACCTGGGTCATTTCCTCCAGACCTGGGAGAGAGGGATCGTGCCATGTTAAAGATCTCTGGGCTCTGTGACTAAGATCATGTCCCAGTGTGGATATTTCGGTTTTCAAAGCGAGATGAGACCCGATAGTGATACCACATTAAACACATCTCCTATTGATCCTTTCTAACCTTGCAAAAGAGCTGCTCTGCATTAAGTACCTTTTACTTCAGCGCTGCTGATGGGACCACAGATGTTAACTGGCAGGCTAAATATCCTCCGAGGTCAGCACACAGGGCACCCCAGAGGTCAGAAAGTCATCATTTTCTGGCTAAGAAACAATAGGAGTGTTTCCCCCCACCCTGCCCTCCAACTCAGCCTGAGGATGTGCCACTGAGATACATTTGCAATATTTATAAATAAAAGAGAATTAATAAGAGCTCTCCTCCCCACCACGCAGCGTTTGGGATGTGTCACAAATCAGCTTGATATGTCAGATTATTGCTGTCAATGGAGCTGATGGCAAAGAGGCTTTGTGCTGAACAAAGGTGTATTTCCAGAGCAGCCTCTCCACTGTTAAAGGCTCCGTACAAAGGGCTGAAAGGAAATCGCCTGCTCTGTATTGAGGCATAAAAATCATCCACAGCTGATGGATGGGAGAAAAAAAAGCCTTTCTGCTTTTTAGAGCACCTTTTTGACTCTCTGCTGTGTGTGAACAGAGGGGGCTGGCTCTCTTCCCTCCTTCTGGAATCTCCTTGTTATCTGCTCCGTGGGGTTTGAGCTCCAAGAGCTCTGAGGACACAGGAGGAAGGCACTGCTTGGACAGGCCAGCAGGATCTGTGCTGAGCTCTGTGGGGCAGGATCAGATTCCCCACTCAATTCGATGACCCCATTTATTTTTTGGATAAAACACCGAAGTTTTTACCGGGTGAGGAGCTGGTCTGTGGCTCGTCCACGAGTTTGGAAGAGTTTTCTTTTACAAGGACATGGAGCGACAGGACAAGAGGGAATGGCTTCAAACTGACAGCGGGTTTAGATCAGATATTGGGAAGGAATCCTTCTCTGGGAGGCCCTGGAACAGGGTGGGCAGAGAAGCTGTGGCTGCCCCTGGATCCCTGGAAGTGTCCAAGGCCAGGTTGGACGGGGCTTGGAGCACCCTGGGCTGGTGGAAGGTGTCCCTGCCCATGGCAGGGGGATGGAACAAGATGATCTTTGAGGTCCCTTCCAAGCCAATCCATTCTGTGATTCTTATTCAGAGTATTTCAGAGGTATTTCTGGCACATGAGTTATCTCTGGATAAGTCACATCTCCCTCAGCTGCCTCACAAACACACACATTCCACTCTACAGAAGTGAATTTCCTTAACAAGAAAAGAATGGGGTAACACCTGAAAAGCAACTTCTATTTAAGGGCTTTGAGGAATGAAAAAGACAAAACCCCTGCAGGTCAGTGGGACCAGAGCCCTGATCACACAGAGGTGCCACCCAAGTGAAAGGGTCAAAAAACCTTCCTGACCATGAGCTGGCCAGCAGGAGCAGAGCCCTGACCACACAGCTGATGCCACCCAGAGGTGCCACAGCTGGAGTGCGAACTTGGCTGGCAGCAAACACATTGGTGGTGCCCCCTGCCAGGGTTGGTGCCCCGAAGCCACATCAGTGCCAGCAGAAACCTGCATCAGCCTAACCATGGACCTTGCAGGGTCACAGCCAGATGGTTTGGGCTGTTCTGGACATTTCCTTACTGTCAAACCCACCCTTCTGAGCTGAAATCCTGCACAGAGAGCTCCAGGAGCAACCTGGGCTAGTGGAAGGTGTCCCTGCCCATGGCAGGGGTGGCACTGGATGGGCTTTAAGGTCCCTTCCAGCCCAACCCATTCCATGATTCTATGATATTCCATAATCCTTTGAATCCTTTGTTAAATCAGATCCTTCTGCTTGCATTGGGTACCCTGTTTTGTTTCTTCATTTGGGAAAACAGCCATATTTTCTCCACCTTTGGCTGTTCCTTTTGACTGGGTGGTTGGGTTCTCAGCCCTGTTTTCATTTCTCTTTCCTCTTCTTTCTGTCCCCCCCCCAAAAAAAAAAAAAAATCCCCACAGCAGGGGAGGGAAGGAATAAACCCATGTTTGATACAAGGTGAGGGTGGGATGGCCAGCACATGTGGGATGTGAGAGTTGTGGTTCCTGCCAAAACAGTCCCGGTGGCACCGCGTGAGAGAGAGGAAAATCAAATTAATAGGCTAAAACTAAGACTCCTGCCACGCTCTGAGGTGTGTTGTGGGAACCAAGGGGGTGGACATTCCGTGGCTGGAATAACCTGTGTGTGAGTAATTCCCTGCTGGGATTTTGGGTAAGGCTTTAGGAAGCTGGCTGAGGGTGTCTGTGCCTGGGAAGGGTCAGTTCTGTACAGTGGAAGACCGTCCTAGTTTTTAAGTCTTTCCTTTAAACAACATTATTCCCAACTATTCTCTGGGTTTGGTGCTAAAATCTCCCTGCTGCCAAGTGTCAGATGGGGCAAAGCTGCCTGTTCTGTAAGAGTTTGGAGGATGGAAATATCCCCTCCAAAATGGGAAGGAAAAGCTCAAAGATGCCCAAGGCGATTCTGCCGATGGAAATTGAAAACTCGAATGCGCCGGTCAAAGGGTTTTATTTGAATTATTCCCATTTTTGGGTGTCATTTTGAATCCTGGCAGTCACTGATAAGCTGCCCTTGCCCTCAGCCCTGCTCAGACAGGGTGTCTGTGTCACACAGATGGCGGAACAATGCAGAGAGTTATAGATGTGTCTGCTTTGGAAGGAAACAGCTTTTGTTTGCTTTCTCTTTTGCTTCTGTGAAATAGCTTGGTTTTTTTTTTTGTCACCAAAAAGCCACTTGTCCAGCTTCACCTCTGGCTTCCCTCTGTTTGTTTTCAGAGGTGCTTTTCTAACTACACTTGTTTCTTTGAGCAGATTTCAATGTGCCCTCTGCCTGCTTGTTTCTCTCCGTGGTCTGTTCTGCTGGAACTTGTCAAAACTCCTTAGGAAAGAGGAGCAGATGATGCCCATCAGATCACTTCACCTTTTTATTATATTCCTTTTCCCCCTAATGGATAGTGAGGCACTGACTCTTTTTACAGACTGCAGGCTTTGACCCTTGGAGGTTTTTCTTGTCCAAGTCCTGGACTGTGCTGTCCTTAATTGGAGTCTCCCTCTCCTCTCCAAGTGCTGAGGTGAGGTCAGCTGGGCTCTAACTCCTCTCATCACTCCTGGCTCCTTTTATTAAAGCAGAGATACCACGGACACTTCACAGCCTTGAAGAACTGCTGCTGTTTCGAGGCTTCACTGTCTCTCCCTATCAAGATCTCTGCTCTTCACACTTAATTTAAGCAGATTGCAAGTCCAGGCCTCTCTAAATCTCATCCAAAGTGAAAGGGAAAACTCCTTTAACCTCTCCCCACCTCCACTGCTCATCTCTACCCCCTCCTGTGCTCGGATCTGAACTCTGGCAGATGGTTTTATCTGCCCCAAAAGGTTCTGTAGGGACTGGTCCTGCTAACAGGAGGGGTTTGCAGCGTGGCAGGGAAACGTGACAGGGAGATGTTGCCCTAAAAATGGGGCACCAGAGGGTTTATTGCTCAGTTTTGCTCGCAGAAGTAAAAGCAGAAGCTTTGGCAGGAGCAGAGAGCACAGGAGGGGGCAGAGAGGCTGGAGTATCCCTGGGGAGGTCCTTCTTCCCACTGCTTCCCTCTTGTCAATCCTCTCCTCAAGAGAGCATGCCAAATGGAAAAATGCCACTGGCTGGCTCTGTGTGCCCCTCTGCCAGGCTGGGCAAACAGGGATTCCCCAGGGGAAAGAGGGGCAAACCCTTCATAGAACCCCAGAATGGTTTGGGCTGGAAGGGACCTCAAAGCCCATCCATTCCTACCCCCTGCCATGGGCAGGGACACCTTCCACCAGCCCAGGGTGCTCCAAGCCCCTTCCAGCCTGGCCTGGGACACTTCCAGGGATCCAGGGGCAGCCACAGCTTCTCTGCCCACCCTGTGCCAGGGCCTGCCCACCCTCCCAGCCACCAATTCCTTCCCAATATCCCAATATCCAATATCCCAATATCCCAATATCCCAATATCCCATCTAACCCTGCCCTCTTACAGATTAAGGCCATTCCCTCTTGTCCTATCCCTCCATGCCCTGTTCAAAAGTCCCTCTCCAGCCTTCTTGAAAACCCCATCTGGAAGACTGGAATGGCCTTGGAGCTCAGCACCAACCTGAGGACCTCCCCACAGCCCCACTCATCTTCCAGTGCTCTGGTGTCAGGGATTAACTCAGGGGGAATCACACTCCTTGGAAAGCAATTTCTCAGAAACAACTGCCTTGGAAAGGCAGCAATGTTGGGTTTCTCTGGACTGTAAGAGAAGGCTTCAAATGCCTGCAAAGGAAATGCAGTGTCACCACTTCCCAGGAGAAGGTTGGGAATTTCACTGCATTGGTACCTGCTGGCAAATCCCAAATTTCACTCCTCCAGGATCAGCACAAAAGGCCTGAAAAGGTGGGTTGAGTATCTTCCCACTCCACCAGGGAAATGAAACTGTGGGGGAAAATATCTAGCATTTATTAATTTTGGGTTTGGGGGAAAAAAATCTCAAGGATTTTTCCAGTCTGACTCACGATTTTGGAATACTTTGGGCTGAACAAAACAGTCCATTCAGAGCAATTCGGTCACGACTGAGGAAAATCCTCCCTTAATTTCCTGAAATGCTCCCTTTAGCCTAGAAATGCAACCCCTGGTGCTTGCTCAGCAGATTCCTCTTGCTGCTCTTCCCTGCTGCTTTCTCTTCATGCCAATCCCTTCCTTTCCCCCCTCTGACCCAAAGGCCAGGCTGGAGAGGGAGGACAAGCAGGGATTCAGCAGCTCTGCCACGTGTGAGTCCCCATGGCTGGGGACCGTGACAGCACAGTGGGTAAAGTTTAAACCATCCTGGTGAACACACAAAGGGTCCCTGGAACTCCTCAGTGCCCAGAAAGAATTAGGAAAGGGAAAATAAGGGCTCTGTTTGTGGTGCCTGATTCTACCCCTTGGCTTTGTGCAAAACCCCAAAGCCTTGATCACTTGGCATTGAGTGGCTTCAGTGAAAAGTCTTTGGTTTCTCCCTGGGGTCGCTTCTCTCCTGAGCTTTGATCCTTCAGTGGGGACACGCTGGCATGAAAAATGCACAATTAATTCAATCCCACAGCGTAAGAAAGTGGGAAGAGTTGACTCCCAGCACACTGAAAATCTCTGTTGGAGGACACATGAGCTTTCCAAGCACATGAGATCCTCCCAGGAACTGGGTGGTCAACCCATTTTGCCTCCTCTCAGGTGCTGAGGGAAGACAACCCTTCTGGACCACAATCCTGCCAGATGCCATGAAGTGTTGGACTTCAGTGACATGGTTCATGCAGAAACAATGCACAGCCAGGCCCAGGGACCTTCAGGATAGGAAGAAATGCCAAAGTCCAGCAAGGTGTGGCAACACTTAATGATGACTCACAAGGGGGTTTGCAAAAGGGCTGCAGAGAGACTATTTCCAGGGGCATGGAGTGATTAGTAAATGTTATATTTTTTCCCCCACAGTTTTATTTCCCTGGTGGAGTGGGAAGATACTCAACCCACATTTTCAGGCCTTTTGTGCTGATCCTGGAGGAGTGAAATTTGGGATTTGCCAGCAGGTATCACTGCAGTGAAATTCCCAACCTTCTCATGGGAAGTGGTGACACTGCATTTCCTTTGCAGGCATTTGAAGCCTTCTCTTACAGTCCAGAGAAACCCAACATTGCTGCCTTTCCAAGGCAGTTGTTTCTGAGAAATTGCTTTCCAAGGAGTGTGATTCCCCCTGAGTTAATCCCTGACACCAGAGCACTGGAAGATGAGTGGGGCTGTGGGGAGGTCCTCAGGTTGGTGCTGAGCTCCAAGGCCATTCCAGTCTTCCAGATGGGGCTCCCAGGGGGGCTGGAGAGAGACTTTTGAACAGGGCATGGAGGGATAGGACAAGAGGGAATGGCCTTAAGCTGTAAGAGGGCAGGGAGAGATGGGATATTGGGAAGGAATTGGTGGCTGGGAGGGTGAGCAGGGACTGACACAGGGTGGGCAGAGAAGCTGTGGCTGGCCCTGGATCCCTGGAAGTGTCCAAGGCCAGGTTGGACGGGGCTTGGAGCACCCTGGGCTGGTGGAAGGTGTCCCTGCCCGTGGCAGGGGGTGGGAATGGGTGGGCTTTGAGGTCCCTTCCAACCCAAACCATTCCACATCCTGTGTGAGGAACATTGTCTATCCTGCTGACCACCCTGGACACCCTTTTGCATCAAACTCACCTCTTGGCTCCTTTCCTCTCCTTTTCTATCCCTTGAGGTTTATACTCATTCTCCTTCACTTTTGGAGTTTGGTGCACAGGGCCTTGATGTCCAAATGGAGCCCAGAAAGCCAATTTTAAATAATAAGGGCAAGAATAACAGGAGCAAAATGAAGAAAATACAACAATTGAAACTTTAAAAGGCATGATGGAGATTCAGCTCCAATCGCTCCGCTTGGCTTTGCAAACCTCCACCAAAGTCATTTCCTCGAGTCTGTGCTCTCAGGAATAATGTCCTGGTGACCTAACCCTGGGCTAGGAGCAATCCTCCTCCTTTAAAGAGTTAATTGGAAAAAAAGATGGATAGCTCAAAGGAATGGCTCTGGCCTCCTTTGTTCTGTAGACCTGGAGGGACTGCACTGAGACCGCCATAAACTCAGGCTCTTGCTGGTTAAATCCTCCTGCCAAACCATTTCAGATGGCAAACAGAATAAGGAATAATCTCACAAGTGAAAAATCCGGGGTGGGGAGGGAGGTGGATCATTTAAAACCGTTTCAAATGATCTGCCTGGGTCTTTGTTGTTGTGTTTTGCTCTTTTATTTGTGGCGAGGCAGAAGCGAGAGAGGCTGGCGATTCGAGGAGCGCCTGAGGAGGGGGGAAGGAGGGAGGGGGCGGCGAGAGGATCTTGCTGCATTAAACACCACTTTCTGTGGGAACAATTAGTGCTGTAAGTGTGTTCTGCAGGGCGGGAGCCTTTGCAGGAGATCACTTACCAAGCCATCTCTGCTAAAACGCCCATCAAGAGTTCCGCGCTTCTCAGAAGTCGGCTGGGAGCCGCCGCTTATTGGAAGTCACAGGCCACGGTTGGCGCTGTCCCCCTTGGAAATGACCTGGGTTTTGGGGTCACACCCAGCCTCCCAAGTGCCCAAATCCCCAGGGAGTGGCTGGAGGGGAACCTGGTGGAGAGGAGACACAGCAGATGGCTCGCGGGGTCTTCGGGGGGCAATGGGGACGTGTGGGGTGGTCTGAGGTTTGGAACCGTGGTGGGGTCACTGGGTCCACCTCATCTGAGCCACCAAAGCTTCCAGAGTCATGACGACATGGAAGACTCTGCTTCCCTTCCCAGTAACTTGGGCTAGTGGGTTTGTGGATCCTCAGGAGCTTCATTTTTGACCCTGGGAAATACAACAAATCCACTCGTGGCCTCAACTGGGAGCTTTGTTCTAATTAATTCCTTTTTTCAGTTTCCAGCTGAGACAAAGAAACACCCAGGAGCTGTAAGTTAAGATGTGAGTTAACGGAGGTAAGTTAAGAAAAAGCTTTACCTGCTGTAGGTTATCTGATATTGCCTTCTGCAGAAGCCCCTCAGAAGTGGCTCCTGCAGAGATGAAGTGCTGAGCTGGATGATTAGATTGGACCCATCAGCAATGGAGAAGGTCATTAGGCAAGACCAACCAGTTCTTGCAGTGGGGAGAAGAGTTGGAGACACTTTCTCCCACACAGGAAGAATTTGGGTAAGTTTCTGAGGTGATCTCTAGTCTTCAGCACTGAAAACCTTCAACAACAGGTTGGTTAAACACCTCCAGCAATGCTGAGGGGGCCGATCCAGCTTTTTTTCCTGTGTGTCATTTGCAAACGAACTTTAAAATCAGTTTTGTGGCCACCGTGAGGTCTCTTTGCTTTAGGGTGCAATTCCTTTTCATCAGCTGTCTCACACTTGTTGAAGGTTCTATCCAAAAGCTCACACCAATCTTTAAGACAAGGTGGGACAGATTCACAAATCCCTTCCTTCGTGGGAGTTCTTGGAGTTTTGTTGTCATTTTGCTCCAGTCACACAAGTCACTGCAGATGGTCTGGGCTCTCCTGCCCAGCCTGTCCCTCCTGCCTGGGACCACTGCCTTTGACACACACATTTATGGACAGGAGCTGTGCAGAGCCAGGCAGGGGATCTTTGGGCTTTTGAAAGGGTTTTTTCTGCTCTGAGGTTGGTTTTCTATCTGTGAGATGTGCAGGTGGACAAGGCAACCTCCTGGACTGGTGTTCTGTAAAACAGCCACCACTTGCTGTCCTACTGCCAGAGACCCAGATAAAGAGGGGCCAAGAGAATCTTCCATCCATGTGATTTGTACCCTTGGTCTTCCTGCTTCCCCACAGAGAGCTGGAGCATAGTCATGGTCTCACCAACACAGAGCTATGGAATGGTTTGGATTGGAAAGGATTAATGCCCACCCAGTGCCACCCCTGCCATGGGCAGGGACACCTCCCACCAGCCCAGGGGGCTCCAAGCCTCGTCCAGCCTGGCCTGGGACACTCCCAGGGATCCAGGGGCAGCCACAGCTTCTCTGCCCACCCTGTGCCAGGGCCTGCCCACCCTCCCAGCCACCAATTCCTTCCCAGATATCTCATCTGCAGATCAACAGCCCAGGAAATGGGGTTCAAATCAGGCCAATCACGACTGCGTCTTGCAATTAGCTTGAGAGAATTCTGCCGCACATTTTGCCTAAAAATAATTTGTAAATTGACCAGAGTCTCATACATGGAACGGTTACAGATATTTCAGGGATTGATTTAGCATGAATAATTGAAGTGGAGTGTAGAGACAGCAGTCTCTTTTAAATATGTGGTATTTTTGAGATACATTTCCAAACAGGCAGTGGTACAACTTCACTCTTATCAGGCTTTGGACTCCTTTTCCTCAGGACTCTGTGATGTCCTCAAATGAGGAAGGAGTAGCATCAAATCCTACTTATTCTTATGACTAGACCTTCTAGAGTTATGAAACCAAACTTAGCCACCTTTATGGAGTCACATCCCCATCTCTCTTGTTTCTAGGTTTATGCAAAAATACATCTGACCCACAGGATTTTGTGTTTCCTGAAAATCCTGGGTATTAATTGATAAAACTCCACTGCCTTTGCTGAGTTCACTGCAAAGGAAACTTGGAAGGTTTTACCACAAAGGAGTTGGTGCAAGCCCAAAATATCACCCAAAAACCAAAAAAGGCCTTTAGAGCCAGGTCTACTCTGATATTCCACAGGAACATGAGATTCAGTTTCACCCAGATGTGGAATAACATGAGCCATGGGACAAGAAGGGAGTCCTGGTCACTGAACCTGAGTATCAGCTTGGCCCCAGGTGGAGCAGAGAACCTCAGTTCCTCCCCACCCTCCACTGGGGTGGAAAGTCAGCAGAGTCCTGGGCTCATCCCATGGCAGGTTGGGCAGGGGGATTGTGCCCCTCTGCCCCCCAGGTGAGACCCCTGAGACCTGCAGAGCTGCCTCCAGCCCT
>JAWMRC010000555.1:0-10083 GCA_035584755.1 Thripadectes ignobilis
ATCCAAACCTGGAGTGTTCTGTCATTGGGTACCTGCAATCCCTGGTAGGCTTGGTGAAAGTGCCTGTCAGCTCTAAATTGCAAAGGACATGGTAGTGGAAAGTCAAGAAGGACTTGCCAAAAGAGGCCACAGTGAAGTCAAGAAGTACCAAGTTTCAAAACTTCTCAGTGCAGTGCGTGCATAACCTTGGAAACATAAGGCTGTGGGAGACCATGGTCAGGAACTTAGGAAATAAGATTTGTGGTTGAATAAGAGCTACATTTTCATTAAGGGGGATTAAAAATATTATTCCAAACATTAGTATTTATAGCCTAAATTGGCTTTGACGGCCTAGACACTGAAGATGCTTCCTTTATCTGCAGGTGTTTCATGTATGTTTCAGGCCTTTTGGACCTCCTTCTGAACTCTCTGCTATGTCTGCCATGCCTAACTGAAAACAGGATACTGAATTACATGACTCCTGGGTGTGCTGACGGCGATTTTGATGATACCAAGATTCTAAATGTCATTTGGAGAAAAGGTGGCATGATAGTTGGACTCTCTGAAGAATTCTCTGCTGCTGGTGGACTGTTGTGGTTTAAGGGCAGCTGGTACCCAACCAGCAGGCAGCTGCTTGGTGCCCACCCACCGCCATGCCCAGTGCAAGAGGGAGGAGAATCAGCAGTAAAACTTGTATGTTGAGATAAGAACAATTTAATAATTAAAGTGAAATTCGATACGAACGCCTAGTCTAAGACTAATACTAACGTAAATACTAACAGAAGTAGTAATTCTAATACTAACACTAATACTAATATTACTAATAGTAATCCTAATCCTAATCCTAAAACTGGTGGCGATGTCCCTAAACCCTGACTGACGCCCCTTCTCTGTAGCTTCTGCAGTTTGTACACTGGGCATGACGCTTTCTCAGTATTCTTCTGAGTGCCAGCCATCGCTGGCACTGGAGAAAGGCGTCCCAGCACTGTTTTGTCTTCTGTCCTCCCTCAGCTGCTTTGCTGTGTTGATGACAACTGTCAGGCTGGAGAGAGGCTCGGCTGAGAGTAAAAATGGATGCTGCCCAAAGGAAAGAGGAGAAATGAAGTGTTACTTTCCAAACTAATTTTCTCACGAGCCCAAGCAGTTTTCCTTGGGTTACGAGAAAGATGCAGGAATTGGAGTCCCAGTCAGCTGTCCCTGTTTTGGTGGTAGAAGCCTCTAAAAGTGGGGCTCAGTGGCAGAAATGTCTGCTAGTGGGACAGCGGGGATGATGCTCAGAGGGAGCCTCCCACAGCCTTTCCCTGCCCACATGCAATCCTTGGCCCCCTTGTCTGGGACTGATTTTATTGGGTTCCTCCATCCCCTGCACCATTTCAGGCCTCTGTTCCTGGGATTAGGAACCAGAGAAAATGGAGCATACTCCCTTAAATACAAAACAGGGCCGCAGGAAGGATCAGAGGATGGGACACTTCTGGGGATTAACATGAGGGGGAGGCCTCCTGATTCCTTTGAGTTTAGTTGACAAGGACACCAGTACATGGGACAGTTGTGCCACTTGCAGCCACTTTGCATTTGACCTGCAGAAGTTCCTCCGCAGACCATCGACTGTCCTCATCTGTCTGCAGGCACCAGTTCAGAAAGTCCTGCAGCACAGCGGACAGTTCCTCGCGGTTTTGCAGCTCTGGTAGCCCTTCTCTAGCGATGAGCTGCAGGGCCTAGAGAAAAAGGAAACAGGAGACTTTATCTGTTTCTTTCATGTACCCAATTGCTCACACAGACCCCATTTGTTAAGGTCCATGCTCCAGTGGCAGTTTCTTCCCTGGCAGATGCTTTAAAATGATGTTTGTGCACCAACCAAAAGACCCCAAGGCAGCCACAGCTCTTCCAACATCCAAACGATCTTGCCTTGACAACTGATTTCATTGACTGACCAAGTGAGTAGGAACTACATCCGCAAAAGGGCATTTTGCTTCCCTGAGGATTGCCTTTACAGGCTTTACAGGTTATTTTCAAGAGTGATGCAACTAAAGCTACATCAGATGCTGATGTGCTCCACCAACACTTGTTGGTGGATAGTTGAACTTGTTCAAGCGGATATGAATGGGATTTTTCCTCATGACAGACAAAAGATAGGGCAGATGGGAGGGACTGTTGGTTACGTGGTAGTATTTGCAGCTTACCCTTGCAGGACGTTCCTGAAAGTAAGGAGGTTCTCCTTGCAGCATTTCTATCACCAAGATGCCCAGTGCCCAGATGTCCACTTTTGGGCCGTATGCATCTTTAGTGAGAACCTCGGGGGCCATCCAGTGAGCAGTCCCAACGACTGAGCTTCGTTTGCTCCGCTCAGGAGTGATCCGAGCACAGAGACCAAAATCAGCTGAGGAGAAAACCCAGAATCATTAAACGCAGCCTGCATTAGGAAGCCAAGTGAAAGAATTCCCCAGTAGAAGCCTGAGAGCGCTGAATGTAGCAGGAAAAGCGGCCGTGCTCTTTATCCTCAGGGCTGTAGCCTAGGAAATATGGAATGGGCCGCCTCAAGAAACCCTGCTGTTTCCCTCAGCGGCTTTTCTTCCCCTGATACTTCCGATTGCAACTCCCTCCCTTTGGAAGGGACAGACACAAACCAAAGCCAGTCTTGACACCTTGTTCCCCTCTGCACCTTGCACCTGTGCTCTCAGCTTGCCACAGTGCTCCGTGCAGTGCCACAAGCACTGCTTTTTGGGAGCTGGCAGCCAGTCTTAAGCAGCCCACGCCCCTCATCTGAGGAACACCATGCCTGAGCAAGAACACCTACCCAACTTGACGGATCCATCCATTCCAAGAAGAACGTTATCTCCTTTGAGATCCCTGTGGATCACTTGGCGGCAATGGAGGAAAGCTAGTGCTTGCAGGCACTGAGAGATGAAAGAGAAAGAGGGGAGTAAAAATTAATGAGTCGATTTCATTGCCCAGGACAGGAAATGGCTCTAAATAATGTCAGTTCCAGGTGAACAGTGAGGAATGGCAGAACAAGGCTATGTGAAGAGGAAGAGCTTGCTGCTCCCTCACTAGTAAAGCACTGTCTTTTCCAAGAGAAGGCATATCAGCTTTGGAAAGAGAAACAGCAGCTGTTGTCACACACAGTCCCACAGACGGAATGGCTGCTGCTGCAGTGCCTGGGCTCTCTCCGTGCAGAGGGTAAATTGTGGTTTGCCAAAACAGAGAAACGCTGTCTCTTCGGTGTGAAGTGGATGGATTTGGAGTGGGAGGCTACATGACTGAGATTTTATTGGGAGCTTGGAGAGCAGACTTGGAAGTAGCATGTTATCAATTTTGCAGGCGTAAACACCATTTTGTGTGGAATGCTATCCCTTTCATCTGAGGACTGTGACAAAGGAGTCTCTGATTTTCTCTGCCATTGTTTCAAACTTCAGCCACCAGCACACATGCCCTTACAGGGAAGGAATGCAATAGAGACAGGCTCTAGGTAAATGATGTGGCAAAGGTGAGAAGAAAATCGAGTACAACAAGAGTTGTGCTGGCAGTTCACTGAAGATGGTCTATCTTCTCAATATCATTGAAGCAACACAGAAATAACGCTCTGAACATGAAATCATGCCTGTTCTTGCCACCAGTTCAGAAGTCCCAGCCTGCCCAAAGAATGGAAGCACCAGTGGCATCTCTTACCTCCCGGGAAACAGCTGCCATCAACCCTTCAGCCATACACACTTCTTTAACCACAGCGCTTAAGGGGCCTCCGTCTACGTATTCCATAACTATCCAGAGTTTTTCGCCCACAAGGTAGCTGAAAGAAGGAAAAAATGGCATGGAGAATGTTCCTCACTAAATTGCCCTACTTAAAAGACTACAGTTGATTTCTCTTCTTGGAACGCTTGAGAATTAACAGAGAATAAAATGCAGAGACATTCCTCCTGGGCTAAAATCTGCTTGGAATCTGTGTAGTCTAAAGGAGAAAGGAACATCTATGAAAACCGAGATGTCTTAGATGGCAGGCAAGTGAAAAATGCAGGGAAATAATTTCTACGATGATTTATCAGCACTTATCATAAGAGACAGAAAATATGATAAACCCAAAGAAACAACAGAACCACATGGAGGTGCTGAACTTGCAGGCTCTTGTTTTAGGAAGACAGGGGTGACCCAGATTTTTGGAAACAGGCTTCAAAAGATGCATGCCTGGAAAGATTAATGCAGACAAAAGGCACCCTCCTCCCTTCCGTTTTATGAAACTAACTAAATAATAATAAAAACTGACTTCTCTGCCAGTGACCAAAGGGGATTCTTTTAACGTTTGGATTGCAGAACTTAAAGGAACAGTGCCACGATCACACTGGAACTGCTTACCTGTCTAAATAGTTGACAATATTTGGATGCTTATTTTCCCTCATGACCATAAGCTCATCCACAATTTGTTCCTTTTTGGGCTGTTTCCGGAAACACACTTGCTTTATGGCCACCTAAAATGACGTGGAAAACCACTAAGCTGAGAACTCGCTTGCACAAGATCAGAAGGCACATGGAGCGGGTGTTTTTGGAATGACAGAGCCGAGCTGTGCCCAACTGCCTTGCGATTACACATCAGAGCTTAGGAACTGATGTTCCAGCAGCCCCTTTCTGCACTTGCTGGGCTGTGAGTTACAGGACACAGGGCCACAGATGTTTGGTCTTGGCAGCTCTGTACAAGTGGTCTCTAAGCTCCCAGTCCCCAAGCTCTATCAGCACTCTCTGCACCTACATTCTTCTCCAATGGCCTTAGTTTACCACTGCAATTATCATCCACATGCAGTTTGCAAGAAGGAAGGGAATTTGTTCTTGTGCTTCAAAACATCTGGGAATCCTGTAGGAATTCCTTGGAGTTTGATCCTTATTTGCAGTGCAACTGCTGCTGTTCTTGATTGCATAACAAAGCTGACACGGACCGACTGAAGGATAAAATGTCGTCTTAAAAAGGCCATTAAGGTTATCCTCAGATGTACAATTTTAGCATTTCCTGACTTGTTGAATCTTGATTTTGCCACTTGAACACAGTTTACATTTGCAGTTGTTTCCTGGGTTGAAAAAGAAATAATATGCTCTATGGCATTTAATGGATATGTTCCTGGTTAGAAGCAGGGCTTAAGGTTTTTGATCCCTCGTAGACCTCTGTCCAAGGAGAGTTACAAAGTCCAGCGCTGTGTGGGGATGAGAAACGACCCAGAAGCTTCAGACGTATTTGCTGACAGCCAGAAATGAGATTTCAGAACTCTGAAGCTGCAGCCCCAAAGAGCTGTCCCAGATGGATTGGGCAGGCTGACACTAGTCTGCGCTTCAGAGGAACAGCCTTTGCAGGAAATATCTCCTGGGGACCCAAAGCTCCAGCCACAGCTCACACCAGAGCGCAAAGCACTTAAGAGCTGCAAAATCTGCTGGGAATGTTGGCACTCACCTCTCCTCCTGTTGTAGTGCTGGTCGCTGCATAGACCGTTCCAAAGCCCCTGGAAAGAAAGCAGTAGAGAAGACAGGAATGAAAGCCAGCCCAGGCAGGAGATCTTTCGCTGCCTGGACTGTTTAGAAAACACGCGGCTTCATCTCTGCTTCAGCCAACAGCATGGCAGCCCCCAGCCCTGTGCCGTGCAGGGTATCCATGAGAAAACTTGGGTGCAATGGACGGGCTGGAACAAATCACAGATGTGCACACTAGATTAATTCAATTCAAACCCCCTTCCTAAGGTGGAGGAGTGTGCCTACACAACCTGAAAGCAATATATTTCAATCTTTTTTGCATTTTGCCTTGCTGAGTCCTCAGACCTCTTATTGATTTGTTCTTAGATCTATCCTTTGGATCCATCTGCCGAACTCAGGCAACACCAGGCAGTCGTTCTGAGAAGCCTGACCACATGTGACAGCCATTTGAGGAAAGGATCCAGGCATGGCTTTCTCCAGCATGCAATGAAACCAGTCTCCAGCGGCCTTGTGAGGTCATTTGCCATCAGGATGCATTTTCCTTTCAACTGCCTGGGCACGGGGTGTGTCTCTGAATTGGGTTTTACTACCTGTGCTACAAAAGAGAGATTCTTCTCTCATCTCTGTTTTGCATCTCTAAACGATGTGGTTCTACTCCTGACCACTGAATATTGTTTTCAGCAAAATCTTTGAAGAGACTGAGAACTGTTATCTGACAGCTCTCAGGTGGGTAATTGCTCTTTTAGGCAGAAGGTTGTTTTCTCCTTTCTTGACCTTGGCTGTATTATTGGGAGACATACAGACATAATTTCTCCTAAGAAAAGAGGCAAAGAGGTGCCATGCACTTGAGGGGCGGGAGATCTTCCAGGTCCTGCTCCTTGCTGCAGGCAAGACGCTGCCAGCATCAAGGTGTCTTTGACGATGCCATCTGAGCCCAGTTATAAATTGTGATCAGTCCTGAGAGGCAGGAGGATGCAAACCCCGTGTCTGAGCATGGTGGGAGCGTGTCTGACTTCATGTCTGATCTTTCAGGAGCAAAACAACTGATTGTGTAGTAGCAACTGTGGTCAGACTTACCCTTTGGCAATTTTTGCCAATCCAGTGTAGTTCTCCATTGGATCTCCCACACTCGCAATGCTCCCTGCAAGAAACAAAGTGAAAGATGGCCGCTTCGAAACAGAGTGTCTGTCCAGCAGATCAGAAATGCAGCTCCACTGTCTGGAGCTGTGTGCTGTAGTCATTTGCATAGCAGCAACAAGAAGAACAAGTGCAAGACAGGCAGATCTGTAGCACGGTTGGCTTCCACAAAGCCTGATTTTCTACAGTCCTGTGAAGTGTTACCCTGAGGGGAAACTGGGAGAAAGAGGCAGAAGCATTCAGAGGAGACAGAAAAGCATGGGGACCAAGGGAAATGTTTGTTGTCTCTCAACACAGCTGTAACTGCCAAGAAAGGCCGAGGAACATACGCAGTTTCTCGAGGCTCTCCTCCTCTGTCTTCTTCTGCTGCCAATAGGTATTGCTGTAAGAACTGTTGGAAGTGTTCATGTAGGAGTTCTCAGGTGTGGGAGCGTCATCTTCTTCAGAGGGTGTGAGAGCAGCAGCAGATTCCGTAGGAGAGCATGCACTGATCTGTGGCAAACAATGAGTCTGCGTCAGAAAGGAGGCTTGCAGAGATGCTTCTCCTCAGTATTTCCAGCTGTGGGGAACAGCCATTAGGAGCCACGTCCAGCCCTTCACTGACCGAGCTTCTGTTGCCATTGCCGAGCGGTGGAGGACTGTGCTCAGCAAGCTTTGATCATGGACAAGTTACAGGTGTAGTCTAAGCTGTCCATTTAGGTACTTAGATAGTCCATGGAGAAGGGCGGGTAACTCCATGGGACAGCTTCTCCTACGTATGCTGCGAGGCTGGAAATTGTGCCTTTGGACCGCTCGCTCTGCTGGTGACAGGGAGCCTGCACAGACACTGTGGACCAAGTTTCCCCCTTTCCACCAGTAGCATTTACAGACACAGCACTACCTCTTCTCTGATGCACAGATAAATTCACAGTCCATGTCACCATTCCAGGAAAAGAATGGTTCAACTTGAAAGTTCAGAACCCATCTCCCAGGTTTCAGTGGCTCGGCGGTGAGGAAACACTTTGTTATGGCAGGACTTGAGCCCTCAGTATTTTCAGCCATGAATGGCAAGTGTTTTCTGATCAAAAACGGGCAGCTCTGAATGACAGGAAAGACAGTGCGAAGCGAAGGTGGCTCTTACTGATTTTGGATCTTCCGGCTCTGGTGCAACAACAGGTGGAGCGTTGTTGTTGTCTTCTTCCTCCTCTTTCTCCTCCGGAAAGAGAGAACTAGAAGGAGGCTGAGGAGCTTCTGATGCTGATGATGTGTTCTGTGGACAGACAGCAGTGAACAACAGGAAGTTCCATATGATTTAGAACTTCATTTATATTCAGCTATCCATCGGGCTGTCCTAAGGAGAAATCATGCACTTGGATAGAAATGGGATCCAAAGTTGCTAAAACTAAATTAAAGTGGGCTGATTAGACAGCACTGCATATTGCTACGAGTAGTATTGTTCCATCATGGCTAAAACCAGCAAGAAACTGTCTGTCTTCCAAACTAGACTGCCATCTATTAAAAGCTGTCCAACCAAAAGTAGAAAGCAGCCAGGGACCCCTTTTCTGCTGATGCAACGACACCGCAGAGGACTTTCTATCAGCCTAGAAGGCTGGCACTTAATTGCAACAGGCAAAGTTCTCAGCTTGCTCCACAGTCTTGAAAGGCTAGGAATGGCAAATGTTACCTTGTCATTCACCCAAGCATGGGCTCTGCTGTATTCACGCACAATTTCACCTGCAATGGGCGAAGACAAATGAACCAGATGTTAGAAAACTGCCTGTTGGGGGGAATCCCACGGAACAATTCTACTGAAACACAGATCACTTTTCTTTCATGACATCCCCCCAGTAGTAAGAGTTCTTTCACACAGCAAGCACGAGAACAGCACAATATTGCAGGTTATCCTTTTTTCTCTTTAGAAAAAAATGATGCTTTCCCTCAATTGCAGAGAGAACTGCACAGTGTTTAGATGGACTTCTGAGACGTTTTGCCAATCTACATTTGGAAAGTTGTATCGGTTGAACGATCAAAGTGAGGAAATGACAGACTGCACTGCCACAGACTAACTCTTAAAGGGAACAGAACTCCAGAACGTTCGAATAAAAATGCTTCCCACAGCCTGTTGAATGGCTGGAGACACCCTTCTTTTTTGGCTGAAGCTGTTGACATGAGGTTTAGCAAAGTCACGGTATCTTGATGGCATTGTGGTTTCAAAGGCAACTCAGTTCCTAAGGGATAGCCTAAACAACACATCTCTCCAAACCCCCAGGCCGCCTGCTCCTAATAAAAACCTCTACTTACTGGCTAGGTGGGTCACCAGCCAGGGTTCGTCCGGGCAAGAATACAAAGAATAGGCCAGTGGAAAAACCCGGCAAGCAGCAGCACAGATGCGCTGGAACATCTTAGTGATGCTGTGCAACAATTCCAGAGGCTGTGCACACTAAGGGACAAAAGGACACCACTGGTGCCAAGGTGCAATGTCCTGGAAGAGAGTGTCTCGATGAGGAGCACCCTCCTGCAACGAGCCTGCCAAGGACGCTCTGCACACCGAGGCCTTCCGTGCACCTGGACAACAGTCCGTGCACCAGGACAACAATCCACGCACCAGGGCAATGCTCTGTTGACATCTCTGTGATGTGGCCACATTCCACTGACATCACAATAGCAGGTGGTCTAGGTTTGCTAGAAAATTTATGCAGAGCCCCCGATTCTTCTCTACAGCTAATGCCAATAAAATTCTGGAAGGTTTTCCTCTCTCCCTTGAAGCTCTGTGGCAGCCTGTCCCACTGCTCTGCAATGCCCTGTAGATGTAAAGTCCAGAAAATGTATTTTTAGAATAGTGAAAATCCACAGCCTCACAGATCTTCCCCATATCCCCTGCTGCTTGTAAGAGGAGTTGCAGACATTTTGACTGACACCCACTGTTAAAACGTGATGCTTTCAGTCTGTATCAAATTCTGGTAAAAAAAAAATCTGCCTTTCAGCTCTCCAAATCCTACCACTGAGGTGTATCACAGCTGCTATCACAGCTGTCTCTTTGTTGAGCTCCTGTAGCTCTGCAGGTTCTCTGCTATAAATACACAGAAAGCAGGGACTTGCAAAAGAGGCTGAGAGTGCCAAAGCCTTGGATGAAATCTTGGGCTCCATCTTACGGGCGAGGGTGGCATTTGAAAAGTGATCAACTTGCTGAAAGTCCCAGCTCTACACTGTAATTCTATTGATGAAAAATTGCTCTAACGATCCAGTGTTAATTATCCTTCATTATCAGTATGGTGCTGCAGTGCTCTGAGAGCTCAAAGGAACATTATGAGCCGCTGTTGCACCTCTGGGAGCCTCCCCAGCACATGCGTGAGCCACAGAGGTCTGGCTGTTATGGATGTGATGAAGGAAGGAAAAGAAATTTCAAAGCGAAGGTGGGACAACTCAGAAGGTGGGAGGAGGAGAAAACCAATGGGCGCAAATGGGCAAATCCCATGAGAAAAGGGAGTTCTGAGGCAGAAACTAAATAGATTAGGTGGTGGACAGACTAAAGGAAGGCAAGTGCAG